>JANRMT010062841.1:6763433-6775513 GCA_026402145.1 Polypterus bichir lapradei | reverse complement strand
TGTTTGGTTTTTGTTTGTTCAGATTCTTATGTGTGTTTGGTTTTTGTTCATTCGGATTCTTATGTGTTTTTGATTTTTGTTCGTTTGGAGTCTTATGCGTGTTTGGTTTTGTTCATTCGGATTCTTATGCACGTTTGTTTTTTGTTTGTTCGGATTCTTATGTGTTTTTGGTTTTTGTTCATTCGGATTCTTATGCGTTTTTGATTTTTGTTCGTTTGGATTCTTATGTGTGTTTGGTTTTTGTTCGTTTGGATTCTTATGTGTGTTTGGTTTTTTTGCACACAAGGCTTTCGATTTCTGACTTGAGCTTTTGAGCTGTTTGCTCCATTTACTGGTCAAGCTGTTTTCTGGTCTGGCTTGTCTTCACTCTGGCACAATGAAGTTTGCTTGTTGTGCTATGGGAATGCAACTAATACTTTGCTGCTGTCATGTAAGGCAAAAGGCCTACTGGTTTATTATGTAGAATGGGAAATCTCTGTGCATATTGGCATACAGAACATTCTACATTTAGCTCAAGTAATCACACTGTGTAGATTTGATTTAAACGTTTCTATGGATGAATCATGACCACCAGTGTTTGTTTTCGTCTAATGTTATGTTTTAATGTCAGATGACTGGACATCCGAGAAACTCCTTTGGCATTTCTGTCAATATCTCACTTAACAAAATCCAGTTTTTTTTTTTTTTTATTTTGACGGTGCAGCCCGGGACCTTCAGCTGAATATGAAGTGCTCCTCTGCCAAGTTTGTTTTGGGCTCAGATCAACAGTGTGGTCATGCACAAGGCAAGCAAGCCATCCCACATTGTGCTTTATGCTAAATTTGGAGAATTTGTTTAGACTAACGACTAGTGGATAGAATATCCAAACCAGTGGCATTCAAAGGATTTTACTGGAAGCCACGCATTTTCTGCGAATGCAATCTGAAGAAGCATCTGTTTCACCGACATCCCTGCCTTGACCTAAAATTGGAATCTGATTTAGAAAGGCCGTGTCAAGACTTTAACGCTCCCACATACAACCCTGAAAATGGCTTTGTGTTTTTTTTCTTTTTTCTGACTGCTGAAAAAGATAAAGTTATAAAAGTGGCAAGCAAGAACCCGAGTGAGAATGTGTAGGAGTTTCACTGTTTACTGTCAAATATTCGTGCTTATCAGTGCTATGTTGACGATGATCCTCAGCTGTGCCTGTTGTTTTTGAGCCAGAGTGCCCACCACAACGTCAGCTGTTAGGTGGTGAAGGCAGATAGTTAGCCAGTTAGAGACAGGGGATGATTATAGGGGGACAGAATGGCTATGCTGAGGTGGGCAATTTAGTAAGGCCATCACTTAACGAATGACATTAAGGTGTCTTTTATTACCACAGAGAGAGTCGACACCTCGGTTTTACGTCTCATCCAAAGGACGGCACCATTTTTACAACAACAACATTTATTTCTGTCGCACATTTTCATACAAATAATGTAGCTCAAAGTGCTACATGATGAAGAAAAGAGAATTAAAATAAGAAAACACTAATTAACATAGAATAAAAGTAAAGTCCGATGTGCCAGGGAGGACAGAAAAAACAAAAAAAAACTCCAGACGGCCCGAGAGAAAAAAATAAAATCTGCAGGGGTGTTGTGTTGTATTCTGGGTTCTTATGGAAGGACTTGATGATGATGGTCATGTAGACTTTTGGCTTTTAATCCATCAATGTAGGACATCACGGTGCTTTGATCAGGTGGTGGTGGCGCAGGTCGTCACCACAGAAAAACCGGGAAAAGAAACAGAAGAGAGAGTAGGGGTTAGTACGGATTTTAGAGCCACCATGAATAGTTCTGATAATTAATTGAATATACAGAGCATCAGGATTAAACTAAGATGACGTTATGAAAAAGCCATGTTACAGTAATGTGTTATTAGCAGTTTGTTTTAAAGAGCTCCACCGTATCAGCCTGGCGAATTCCTATTGGCAGGCTATTCCAGATTTGAGGTGCATAACAGCAGAAGGCCGCCCGCCTCACCACGTCTTTTAAGTTTAGCTCTTGGAATTCTAAGGAGATACTCATTTGAGGATCTGAGGTAACGATTTGGAATATAAGATGTCAGACACTCCAATATATAAGATTATTGAAGGCTTTGTAAACCATAAGCAGAATTTTAAAGTCAATTCTGAATGACACAGGGAGCCAGTGTAGTGACATCAAAACTGGAGAAATGTGCTCGGATTTTCTTTTCCTAGTTAGGAAATGAATTAAAAGCACTGTGCCCGTCGTTCCCTCCAGCTGAAGTCTCTGCAGGTCTCACTGATGGTGCAGCCTGGATGAAGGAGCACCTCCTGCGGCTCAGCATGGCAAAGGTGGACCTTCTTGTTGTCCCTCTGTTCAACATGCCATCTCCTTTCAGCTCATTATCTGTCGTACCTGCCAGGTCCATGCACGTCCTTGGGGTGTTGATCGATGACCAGCTGTCCTTCACTGGTCAGGTTGCCACGGTCTGTCAGTCTGGCAGGTTTACTTTATGTAAAGTGTGATGGACTATGCAGCACAACTCCTGGCCGGGCTTTGCTCTTGTCACACCTGGACTACTGCCACCCTCTGCTGGCAGGTGTCACCAAGCTGACTGCAGATGATTCAAAATGCAGTGTCACATCCGGTGTTCAACCAGCCAAGACTGTCTTCAGATCACTACCTTGGCTCCATGTAGTGGCACACACTGTATTAAGATGCTTGTCTACAGAGTGGTCAGTTGGGTCAGCACCTCTGTGTATGGAGACACCTGCTCCATTTCGACCGCTCAGGTCTGCTGTGGAATGGCGGCTGGTGATGCCGCCACTGTGTGACTTCAGATCTCCATCCGGGCTCTCTTTGCGTGTAGCTGCTGGCTGGTGAAGTGAGCTGCCCATCTCCATTCAAACTTCTGGGTCCCTCAATGCTTTTGAAGACCCTCTGGTTTGGTGAATTTCTCTCGAATTGACACTAGCGGTTAGATTTTGTAATCTATGGAATTGTAACTCACTGGCATTTTCTGAGCTCTTCACTTCTGGCGACCCATTTTGTCCCCTTGTCCTGTCACTTTTGTTCCCAGACAGTCCCCAGACTGATGCTTGCTCGGTTATTGTTGATCTCTTTAGACAAAATTGTCCGCTAAGCAACTAAATGTAAAATGTCAACGTACTGTTCAGATGTTAATAGCATATCAAGTAGAATCTTAATGTATGGTGTGACCACAAGGGGGTGCCACTGAGCCCCAAACCTTAGACACAATATTACTCAACACAGTCCCAGGTTCAAATAAAGGATTTTATTAGACAATATCAATTACAAAGTGTGCAAAAACAACCAAACAAGTGAATCTTCCCTCTCTTGTCTGTCTCCTGTTGAGCGTCGCCCGCCGTCTCCCGACTCTGACTCTCCAAAGTGAGGCGGTGAGCCCGGAAATGCTTCTGGTGCCATATTGTGTCCTATTTAGAAGGACTTCAGGGTCATGTAAAAACCAGGGTGGTCCTCCCCTGACAGCGCCCTCTAATGGCACCCGGGCACTTCCAGACTCCCCTGTCCAAACTGGAACTCGTCGAAAGAACCTCTGCCACCTGTCATATGGGGGGGCAAAACTGCTTCTACTGGTTCAGCCCTTACTGTATATTCCTCCAGTTGGAATGCCCATCTGCCCCCCAAGGCACTTACAATGGGCATGACAATTACGGGCCTTCATCTTTATGTGAACTGGCAGCTAAGATTAAAGAGAATGCAGCACATGCTGACACACTTTTGTACGCTCGTCGTTCTTCTTACTCATAGCACACAGTGACACCAAAAAAGTGAAACTTGTGTCTAATAATAATAAATATAATAATAATAACACATTTATTTAGGTATTGTCTTTCCCATTCTCAAAGCTCTACCATACTCTCAGTTTCTCTCACCCGCTGCTGGACAAGAAGAAGCGAAATAAACTCCTCTGTGTGCTCCCGTGTGTCTCACTCACCGTGGTGTGGCAAAGAGTGACATATGCCCACCACCCATATCGTTAGGACTCCATTAGGGCCACAAAAACAATTTTTCGATGTAAAATGAATTAATATTTTGAAAAATGAGCCAACTACCAACCCGATGGTCAGTCTGGCTTAGTTCCAGAGACCCTGTGTGGAAATTTTCCAAAAGGACAACCACCACTGTAGCATTCCACAAATCTGGGCTTAGCAGAGTGGTCAGACGACCCACTTGGACTATGAACGTAAAATGAATTAATATTTGATTTATTTTAACAGTTTTATTGATGTCTTCCAAGGCCGTTCTTTGCCTTGGTTTTTTTTGTGGATGTCACCCTTTTGTGTGGCTGTTTTCATGGGCGCTGTCATGAAGCTGAGTCTTTAACAAAAGAGCTTAATGGGTGTGAGGCTTCCAGAACATCATCAGGCAAGAAGCAGGCCAGGGTTCTTGACTAACCTGCCAGAGGAGGCTCACCTTAACTCAGGCAAGACCCCAAATACTGCCTGCTAGTATCAGCTGGAGCAGACCCCAAAACAATGGGGAGCTGGCGACACAACAGAGTCTGTGAGTCGGTATCTTTGTAGATTTTTTTTATATGTTTCTGCTGCTGTTTCATCTAAATTTCACGCAGGATTTAATAAAGTTCATCTAATCTAATCTAAGACGGTCCTGGACGGTGTGCCATGTGTTGTGACCAGCATTGATTCAATCTAACCTAACAGGCCTCTCCAGTCCTGAATTAGATGACCAGGTGCAGATAATGGAGACCTGTTTGATTGATATCTGCAGCAGATCTCCAGAGGAACAGCTGGCACCAGTGAATTTGGACAATTCGTAATAAAACATATACACATAGTGGAACAACCCGAGGACATTTGAAGTGGCCCCGTGTGCCCCCCTTCTGCACATGGCCATTTGGTCATTTAAGGCGACTCTCGTCATTAAGCAGACCTCTCAGCTTCCGCCTGAGAATTAGCTGTCAGAAATCCTCAAGCCCGATACATAGCCATGGTTATGCCAACTGCCACTGCTACACAGCTGGCTTTTTGTTTCCATCAGGATGCATTTAAAGATGTGTTTTCCTGTCCACTGTGTCTTTTTGATGTCTTTTTATTTTTTTCTTTCTTAATAAACTCTGGCCTATGACTTAATTATTAGTACTCAGGCCAAGTGAGGCTTGATGATTTAAAGCCAGTAATCTGACATGGCAACGCCAGAGCTAAAGGGTACAAAAACAGAGGGGGTAGAAGAACATGGACTAAGAGCAGCCAGTACTTCAGTGGAGGTACCTGTTGTATTGGGGATGCTGGTAGGGGGCTGCATACATCCATCCATCCATCCATTATCCAACCCGCTATATCCTAACTACAGAGTCACGTGGGATCTGCTGGAGCCAACACAGGGCGCAAGGCAGGAAACAAACCTCGGGTAGGGTGCCAGCCCACCACAGGGCACACACACACACACCCCAAGCACACACTAGGGACAATTTAGGATCGCCAATGCACCTAACCTGCATGTCTTTGGACTGTGGGAGGAAACTGGAGTACCCGGAGGAAACGCACGCAGACACGGGGAGAACATGCAAACTCCACACAGGGAGAACCCGGGAAGCGAACCCAAGTCTCCTACTGTGGGGTAGCAGCGCCACCGTGCCACCGGGCTGCATACAGTCATATGAAAAAGTCTGGGAACCCCTCTTAATTCTTTGGATTCTTGTTTATCATTGGCTGATCTTTCAAAGTAGCAACTTCCTTTTAATATCTGACATGCCTTATGGAAACAGTAGGATTTCAGCAATGACATTAAGTTTATTGGATTAACAGAAAATATGCAATATGCATCATAACAAAATTAGACAGATGCATAAATGTGGGCACCCAACAGAGATATGACGTCAATACTTAGTTGAGCCTCCTTTTGCTCCTTTGAGCCTCTAGACGCTGTCCTCCTATAGCCTGTGATGAGTGTCTGGATTCTGGATGGAGGTATTTCTGACTCTTCTTCAATACAAAATCTCTCCAGTTCAGTTCAATTTGATGGACAGCCTGCTTCAAATCATCCCATAGATTGTCGATGATATTCAAGTCAGGGGACTGTGACGACCATTCCAGAACATTGTACTTCTCCCTCTGCATGAATACCTTTGTAGATTTCCAACTGTGTTTTGGGTCATTGTCTTGTTGGAATGTCCAACCCCTGCGTGACTTCAACTTTGTGACTGATGCTTGAACATTATCCTGAAGAATTTGTTGATATTGGGTTGAATTTATCCAACCCTCGACTTTAGCAAGGGCCCCAGTCCCTGATCTAGCCACACAGCCCCACAGCATGATGGAACCTCCACCAAATTTGACAGTAGCTAGCAGGCGTTCTTCTTCTGCCATGCAAAGTGATTTTTGTTCTGACCAAATAACTCAATTTGTGTCTCATCAGTCCAAAGCACTTTGTTCCCAAATGAATCTGGCTTGTCTAAATGAGCATTGGCATACAACAAGCGACTCTGTTTGTGGCGCGAGTGCAGAAAGGGCTTCTTTCTCATCACCCTGCCATACAGATGTTCTTTGTGCAAATTGCGCTGAATTGTAGAACGATGTACAGATACACCATCTGCAGCGAGATGTTCTTGCAGGTCTTTGGAGGTGATTTGTGGGTTGTCTGTAACCATTCTCACAATCCTGCCTCTCCATATGCCACTCCTGTATTTTTATTGTCTTGCCAGACCTGAGTTGGTTTAACAGCAACTGTGCCTGTGGCCTTCCATTTCCTGATTCCGTTCCTTACAGTTGAAACTGACAGTTTAAACCTCTGAGATCGCTTTTTGTAGCCTTCCCCTAAACCAGCGTTTCTCAACCTTTAAGTATTTGCAACCCAAGTTTTCATAACAGTTTTAATCGCACCCCCTAACGTTTTTTTTAAAAGGAGCCCACTAATACCAATTTGTTCTTTTTAATTAATGATATATCATAGATGCATATTTTATTATACCTACTTAACTTTTATCGACATTTATTTAACTCTATATTAGTTTTTCTAGTATCAGAATGTAGTTTAAATTAATTTGTTTTGGTTTCATCAGATGTTTTTTTCATATTTTTGATTCTTGTTTTCTTTTTTTCACATCTTCGCGCCCACCCTTTTTGTTACTTCACTCCCCCTTGGGGGGCCCGCCCCACAGTTTGAGAACCATTGCCCTAAACCAGGAGACTGAACAATCTTTGTTTTCAGATCTTTAGAGAGTTGCTTTGAGGATCCCATGCTGTCTGTCACTCTTCAGAGGAGAGTCAAAGGGAAGGAAGCACAACTTGTAATTGACCACCTTAAATACCTTTTACCACTCATGATGGGACACACCGGTCTATGAAGTTCAAGGCTTAACAAGCTCATCAAACCAAGTAATCAGCATTGAGCAGTGACAGGCATTCAAATCAGCACAATGACAAGGGGACCCACATTTGTGCACAGCCAGTTTTTCACATTTAATTTAATTTCATACAACTAAGTACGGCTTCACTAAAAATCTTTGTTTGTAAAACACCACAGTGCTCTGATGCTCCTAGGAAATGAAAGACATACCACTGTTATCTTTTTTGTTGAAAGGAGAGTCAATTATTATTCAGGCTGAGAGGGGTTCACAAACATTTTTCATATGACTGTATGTTATACATGTAATAATAATAATTCTTTACATTTATATAGCGCCTTTCTCACTACTCAAAGAGCTTTTCATAGTGAGCAGGGAGCCACTTCAGCCACCACTAATGTGCAGCATCCACCTGGATGATCCGACAGAAGCCATTTTTGAGCCAGTGTGCCCACCACAATGTTAACTGTTAGGTGGTGAAAGGGTGAGTAAGATAGTTAGCCAATTAGAAACAGGGGATGATGATAGGGGGGATAGAATGACTATGCTTAGGTGGGCAGTTTAGCTAGGACATCACTTAACGAATGACACTCGGGTATCTTTTATGACCACAGAGAGACAAGTTTTATGTCTTATCCCATGGACGGCGCCATTTTTACAGCACTGTGCCCGTCGTTCCCTCCAGCTAAAGTCTCTGCAGGTCTCGCTAATGCAGTAGCCTGGATTAAGGAGCACCGTCTGTGGCTCAGCATGGCAAAGGGGGACCACCTTGTTATCCCTACTTGTCCCTCTGTTCAACACGCCATCTTCTTTCAGCTCATTATCTGTAATACCTGCCCGGTTTGTGCACATCCTTGGGGTGATGATCGATGACCAGCTGTCCTTCACTGGTCAGGTTGCCACGGTCTGTCGGTCTGGCAGGTTTACTTTATGCAACGTGTGATGGAGTATGGAGCACAACTCGGGTATCTTTTATGACCACAGAGAGTTGGCAAGTCGGTTTTACGGTACGTCTCATCTGAAGGATGGCACCATTTTTGCAGAACAGTGTCCCCAGGCATTGGGATTCACACACAGACCACAGGGTAAGTGCCCGCTCACCAACATCTCATCCAGCAGCAGCCCAAGCTTTTCCTAGATGGTCTCCCATCCAAGTACCCACCGGGCCACAACATGCTTAGCTTCAGGTAGGTTAGCTTGTTCCAAAGTGAGGATGGTGTCACAAAACGAGACATAAACAGATAAAGGTTTGGGGCAGCCACCCGTATAATATGGTATCCTGGCTGCAAAAGTCGTTTTTATCAGATAACCAGCACTGAAGTGCATACAACTGAGTCCAGAACAAGACTGAGGGAAAAGGGAAAAGGGGCAGGCTTTTAAAGGGGAGGACAGGAAGTGAGGTCATAAGGATCGGGCACGTGTTCTTCAATCATTGGATCAAGCCCGGACGTGACATCAGAGGGGCCGGAGCTGGTAAGGTCTACTTCCATTGGCTCAGTCCCGGAAGTGACGTCAAGAGAGCCAGGTGGAATCTCCCGGGGATTGGTCTACAGGAAAAGGAGAAAAAGAGTCAGTGCACTCTGCCACATCCTGGCATGCCTCAGAACTGCCTTCACTCAAGCCCTTTAGCTGCCTCCCATGCGCACGTGTGTGACAATGGCAATTAGAACATTAAAACAATTGTGACAAGAGCAGCCTATTCAGCCCTACAAAGCCCACCCTTCCTTTTCTCCATAATTGTCCAAACTTAAGTTGGTGCTGACGACGATTGTGTTGGGTTCGGTGCAAGACTGAACACCTCGGCCCGGCAGTAGCAGGATTTGTAGCACAGGGACTGGAAGGGGCGGAGTCAGTTGCCCTCACTGGGCGCCATCTCTGTGCGGCTGTTGGAATAGGAGAGGAGAACATTAGCATTAGCGCCCCCTTTGGCCTGGAGCGGTATTACAAACCTATGATGAGCCCTGACGGTGGTCCACAGATTGCACGTGCGTGACAGCGTATAAGACTAATGGCTCCAATGTGAATCGCGGGGGCGTTTGAATTAAACACCAGTTTCTTCACCTGTAAATGAGGGCGAGAGGCGGAACAGATCTTCAATTGAAATGCACAGCATTGTGGGAATGATGTCATCCTTGTTTGCATTCAGGAAGTAACTGTTAATGATAATTTAGCAAAGAATGCACACATTTTTCACGTTTTGACCATACGAATGGATATCGGATATGTGGATTATGTGACACAAGTTATGTGAGGATTTCTATTTTATTTTTTTTTTTCATTTTTACATTGGATGTTCATTTGCTGCTGTCCAGCACGGTCAACTACAGACCCCGTTGTGTTTGAATATGCAATATTTAAATTTTCCATGAAAACCTGAGACTAACAGTGTTTCTCGGTCGCCATTACAAACTAAATGGGATAAAAAACATTTACAACAAATACAATTTTTGGGTGGGGTATTCCTTTATCCCTGCTGTGGTACCATGGGGTCTCTGCGACCCCACTCCTGTTTGACTCATGTTTCTTTGAAACTACCACGATTAGTGACCTCGCCTTTCACATATTACTTCGTAAGGCCTTCCTAACAATGTGACACATTTTTTATTTATGTTTATTTGCGTTTGGGGCCAAATGGATCCCATAGTACCTTCCATGTAATCTAGATATTTTTTAACTTATTTTGAGGTCCTGTGACGTGCACAGCATAACACAATGGCGGAACGACGGGGATTGTTACGTGAAGACGTTCCGGCGTCCTTTGGTGGCTTAAGTGACGTCCACAGTGAACATGAGGACGATATTGAAGATGGTTTGAACTGGGATGAAAGCGACCCCGAGAGCACAGCAAATGGTTGAGCAACCAATGCCAGCAGTTAAAGTTAGGCCTACAGTGATGTAAAATAATCAGAAACTCGCACATGAAGTGCTGTGCGATATTATTTGGATTTTGTAATACTCTTTCTGTATCTGTTTCTTTATAGGCTATTTGAAAGTTTCTAAGACCAAATACGCCTCTTTTTGTCAATATTGTGATGACAAACGCTTGTTGTATAATATTATTTGGAGGAAAAAACAAAATATTGTAATAAACAGTGTTTTTACAGTGGCACGGTGGCCGCAGTAAGGAGACCCGGGTCCTCCCTGCGTGGAGTTTGCATGTTCTCCCCGTGTCTGCGTGGGTTTCCTCCGGGTGCTCCAGTTTCCTCCAACAGTCCAAAGATATGCAGCCTGTTACGTAAGATTGAAACCAATTTAAGACACTGCCAGAGACGCCAACCCATTGTCCCCAACTCTGGTCCTGGAGGGCCCCAGTGGTTACAGGTTTTCATTCTAACCCTTTTCTTAATTACTGGCCTGTTTTTTTCTGCTAATTAACTTCTTTTGAATTCATTTAATTTGACTTGCTCTCGAAGAGGGTTCGCTTCCCGGGTCCTCCCTGCGTGGAGTTTGCATGTTCTCCCCGCGTCTGCGTGGGTTTCCTCCCACAATCCAAAGACATGCAGGTTAGGTGTATTGGCGACCCCAAATTGTCCCGTGTGTGTGCGTGTGCCCTGCGGTGGGCTGGCGCCCTGTCCGGGTTTTGTTTCCTGCCTTGTGCCCTGTGTTGGCTAGGATTGGCTCCAGCAGGCCCCCGTGTTGGGATATAGGGGGTTGGATAATGACTGACTGACTTATATTCTGGTAATATAGTATGTTTTTTTACCATGGGGTCGAATGTCTGTAGCCACCGAAGTATAAGGCGAGATCCAGCACGGGTAAAACGCGTGCCGAAAGAAATCTCTCAGTCCAAAAGTTCGTTTTTAAAAATATTTAGTGAAAGTTAAAGGCAAATAATCCACACAAGAATAAAGAAAAAAGTAGTTACACATGTAGAATAAAAGGCAAAAAAGGGAAAAATGTATCTTCTCTAAACTTAGCTTTTCTTGAGAAACTTTAGTTATGTCTGTACTTAAAAGTTCTTTAATTCTTCTTCTATACTTAAAGATTCTTAACTTGTTCTATACTTAAAAGTTCTTAATTTCTTCTTCTGTACGCCGTAAATATACGGATCTGCGCTTAAATAAGCGCGTTTTCTTACAAGTTACTTCACATACTCAAAAGCTCCGTAGGCACGGGCACGGTTTAAAACCTTGTGCCCTCTACACCTTATACATGGCAAGGCTGGTCACTAACTGAAGAATAATGTTTAGTCAAAGCAGATAGAGATAGCTAGAATATACCAATTTCACTCAACTTATGGGGGTTATGGGAACCTCCCATAAATTATACTTTGTCATCTAGCAAAATATTTATGAATCTTATATAACTAGGAAAATGGCTCTTACACTGTCGATGTAACTTTTTTATGTTACCAGAGCAGGGTTAATGTCTTGAAATAATAGCATCCTCTGTGAGCTGCCATGTTTAAATGACCCATTTAAATCAAAGTCATAGCCGGGCAACAGCAAATGAGAAAACCCGCTGTTTGGTTTGGAATCAAGTGAGGCATGATGGGAGTTGCTGAAATGTGGTTTTATTCTTTTATTCTTCCTTTTTAGGTGGTCACGTCTATTCTTCCACCAATGGTTTCGCTAGCAGTGAGCAGAAACGGTAAGTTCCATTTGCATCCGGAGCTTCTTAATGAATGTGGCCATTGCAGTTTAAATAAACTGTGAATTTCTCCTTGGGATTAATAAAGTATCTATCTATCTATCTATCTATCTATCTATCTATCTATCTATCTATCTATCTATCTATCTATCTAT
>JANRMT010062841.1:6723623-6741123 GCA_026402145.1 Polypterus bichir lapradei | reverse complement strand
CACATCTCCTGCCTCATAATGAAAGTAAGGAGGTCCCCCTTTAACAGCACCCTCTATTGGAACGACAGGACTGCACTTCTGGACTCCGTATCCCAAGCACCCCTGCGGGTGTCCCGACTGGGTTGCCATGTGAGAACCATTGCCACCTGACATATTAAGGGTTTAACTGATTCCCGACTCCCAGCTTCTGCTGGTCCATCCCTTATTTTATACCAGCCGGGCACAGTTATTTACTCACCCCAATCCATCCATCTTTCTGGTCCGACTCCCCATCTGGGTAATAAACCATGCTCTTCCCTGGGCGGGATGCCCGTTCTTATCCTACAGTGGGCATTGATTGTGCATTAACACTTTCTTTTCAAATTCATGCACAATTTTTTTAGAGAAGTAGGAAAGGGGAAGCCCGCGGAGCTGTCTGTACTCTGTGATGAGCTGTCAACAAGTGACAGGCACCATAATTACAGAGGAGAGCAAAATCGGTGTCAGCCTTACACCATCAAACAGTTTAGCCAAAGGAAATACAAATGCATAAATCCCACCGCCCCCCGGGCTCTAAAAATACTCTTTTATCTTTATACACCTGAAGAATTTACTTTTAGTTTACCTTTATGGTTCGTCCAAATGGCTTGAAGTGAGATGATACAAATGATTATTTTTGTAAAGCTCATTTTTAATTCAGAAATAATACGGGTGGCTCATCGTGCCTACGGTTTGGCTGCCAACAATAAACAGTTACTTAAAACCCCAAATCAGAAAAAGCTGGGATGGTATGGAAAATCATCTTCTTCTTTCAGCTGCTCCCATCAGGGGTTGCCACAGCTGGTCATTTTGTCCCATATCTTTCTGTCCTCGTCATCTTGTTCACCCATCACCTGCATGTCCTCTTTCACTACATCCATAACCTTTACTTAGGCCTTCCTCTGTTACTCTTACCTGACAGCTCTATCCTTAGTATCCTTCTCTCAGTATACCCCTCATCTCTCCACTGCACATGTCCAAACCAATGCAATCTCGCCTCTCTGACTTTGTCTCCCAACCGTCCAACCTGAGCTGACCCCCTAATGTCCTCATTTCTAATCCTGTCCATCCTCATCACACCCAATGCAAATCTTAACATCTTTAACTCTGCCACCTCCAGCTCTGTCTCCTGTGCCACCGTCTCCAGCCCATATAACATAGCTGGTCTCGTTCCCGTCCTGTAGACCTTCCCGTTCACTCTTGCTGATACCCGTCTGTCACAAATCACTCCTGACACTCTTCTCCACCCACTCCACCCTGCCTGCACTCTCTTCTTCACTTCTCTTCCACACTCCCCATTGCTCTGTACTGTTGATCCCAAGTATTTAAACTCATCCACCTTCGCCAACTCTTCTCCTTGCATCTTCACCATTCCACCGACCTCCCTCTCATTTACACACATGTATTCTGTTGTGGTGGTCCTACTGACCTTCATTCCTCTCCTCTCCTATCTCCACCTCTCCAGGGTCTCCTCAACCTGCTCCCTACTATCGCTACGGATCACAATGTCATCAGCAAACACCACAGTCCACGGGGACTCCTGTTTAATCTTGTCTGTCAACCTGTCCATCACCATTATAAATAAGAAAGGCCTCAGAGCCGATCCCTGATGTAATCCCACCTCCGTCACTCCTACTGCAGACCTCACCACGGTCGCACTTCCCTCATACATATCCTGTACAACTCTTACGTACTTCTCTGCCTCTCCCAACTTCCTCATACAATACCACAGCTTCTCTCAGTCACCCTGTCATTTGCTTTCTCCAGGTCCACAAAGACGCAATGCAACTCCTTCTGGCCTTCTCTAAACTTCTCCATCAACATCCTCAGAGCAAACATCACATCTGTGGTGCTCTTTCTTGGCATGAAACCACACTGCTGCTCGCTAATCATCACCTCACTTCTTAACTGAGCTTCCACTACTCTTTCCCATAACTTCATGCTGTGGCTCATCAATTTTATCCCCCTGTAGTTACTGCAGTCCTGCATGTCCCCCTTATTCTTAAATATCGGCCCACCAGTACACTTCTTCTCCACTCCTCAGGCATCCTCTCACTTCCAAGATTCCATTAAACAATCTGGTTAAAAACTCCACTGCCATCTCTCCTAAACACCTCCATGCTTCCATAGGTATGTCATCTGGACCTTTGGTGGCCTTTCCATTCTTCATCCTCTTCATTGCTGTCCTTACTTCCTCCTTGCTAATCCGTTGCACTTCCTGATTCACTATCTCCATATCATCCAACCTCTTCTCTCTCTCTCTCGTTCTCTTCATTCATCAGCCTCTCAAAGTACTCTTTCCATCTGCTCAGCACACACTCATCTCTTGTGAGTACGTTTCCATCTTTATCCTTTATCACCCTATCCTGCTGCTCATCTTTCCCACCTCGGTCCCTCTCTGTAGCCCAGCAGTCCTTTTCTCCCTCCTTATTGTCCAGCCTCTCATACAACTCATCATACGCCTTTTCTTTAGCCTTCGTCACCTCTCTCTTCACCTTGCGCCTTATCTCCTTGTACTCTTGTCTACTTTCTGCATCTCTCTGACTATCCCACTTCTTCTTTGCCATCATCTTCCTCTGTATACTCTCCTGTACTTCCCCATTCCACCACCAGGTTTCCTTTTCCTCTTTCCAGATGTCATGCCAAGCACTCTTCTTGCTGTCACCCTTACTACATCTGCTGTAGTTTCCCAACTGTGTGGTAACTCTTCACTGCCACCCAGTGCCAGTCTCACCTCCTCCCTAAACTCAACCTTGCAGTCTTCCTTTTTCCACCATTTGATCCTGGTATGGAAAATGCAAATGTAAAAAAAAAAAATGCAGTGATTCTTAAATGTACTTTGACTTTTATTTCATTGCAGACACTCTGAACTCAAGATATTTCATCTTTTGTCTGGTCGGCTTCATGTCATTTAATATTCATCCACTCCTGCATTTCAGGCCTGCAACACATCCCAAAAATAGTTTGGGCTGGTAAAGCATTCAGCACTTTGTGATGCTGCCATTCCTCCTAGCTTAACACTTAGACGCTTTGGCACCGAGGACACCAAGCGATGAAGCGTTTCAGGTGTCATTTTTGTCCCATTCTTCCTGCAAACATGTCTTAAGGTGGGTGACAGTATGGGGTCATCATTGTCACTTTTTTTGTTTCCAAATTCTCCATATATCCTTCTCTACTGAGGACATGTGAGGACTGCAGGCGAGCCAGTCCAATACCCGGACCCTCATCTTCCTCAGCCCTGCCTCTGTAACGTGTGCAGAATGCGGTTTTGTATTGTCTTGTTGAAAAATGCATGGACGTCCCTGGAAAAGAAGGCAGCATCTGTTGCTCTAAAATCTCAATGTACTTTGCCATCACAGAAGTGCCAAGGGGCACTGACACAACCCCAGCCCATGATAGACCCCAGCATTTGGACTTGTTGCTGAAAACAGTCTGGGTGGACCTGGTCATCTTTGGTCTGGAGCACCGTCCATTTCTTCCAAAAAAGACGTGAACTACTGAGCATAACACACGTTTGTTTGCCCTGTGTGATGGTCCATCCCAGGTGCCTCTGAGCCCAGAGAAGTAGACACCACTTCTGGACGGGGTTAACGTGAGGCTTCTTTTTTTTTTTTTTACACTTTGCATTTGTGAATGTTAACTCTGTATTGTAGAGCAGCTTGACAAAGCTTTGCCAAAGTGATCAGGCCTCACCCGCGTGGTGCTATCAGCCATTGCCTGCCGTCTGAGGGTTCAGAGATCACAGCTGTTCATCTTAGGCATTCACCCTTGACCTTTGCACCCTGAAATTCCTCCACATTCCTTGAATTGTTTTCTTGCAGAGGGAGAAACATGCAAATCTCGTCCAGTCTTTCTTTGAGGAACCCTGTTTTGAACCATTTCATTCCTTTTCTCACGTAGTTGTTGACAAACCGGAGATCCTCTGCCCATCTTTGCTCATCAGAGACTCACTGATATCAAATCCTGAGTACAATCATCTGCTGACATTACCCGTTTGAAATCACATCATTATTTGACTTCATTACTGGCCCTAATTTGCCCCCCGTCTGAACTTTTTTTTGGAATGTGTTGCGGGCCTGAAATGCAGGAATGGACGTCTATTAACAAAACATGAAATGTTTGCCGGGCAGTGTGGTGTAGTGGTTAAGGCTCTGAACCCCTGAGGTTGTGGGTTCAAATCCCACTAGTGATACCTTGGTGGCCCTGAACAAGTGACATGATCTGTCTGTGCTTCAATTAGAAAACCACAAGAAATGGAACAAATTGTGTCATAAATGTTGTAAGTCACTTTGAATTAAGGTGTCAGCCAAATAGGTCAATGCAGGAATGGATGTTGTGGCCACCAGAGTGCACCTCGGCTGCCCAAAGCCCGACACAGACAGACACCGCCACAAGTTTGCCACACAACACACGATTATTCACGCGGGAAGTGCTTGTTCTTGCTCCCCAGAATACAGCACAGTTCCAAAGGTACAATAGATCTGTCTTTCTTTCTTTCTTTCTCGACTCTGGCTGGTCCTGGGAGTGCTCCGGGTGGCTCGTTAATCAGACCTGGAATCAGGGCTCTGCAACTCCTCCTGGCGGCCGAACTCCAACTCCCATGAATCCCTGGGGGAATCCCTCTAGCGCTGAAGGAGAGGCAGCGTCCTGTGCACTTCTGCTCCCTCAATCCTTCCCATACCTCGGCCAGGAAACCAGGGTGTCGGCGAGCCCCCAAACAAGTTCACACAGAGTCCCGGGTTCAAATAAAGAAGTGTTTTTTACACACTCTTCAACAAAGTAGCAAATCACAAGCCCTGGTATCCTTTCTCTCCCTTTTCGATTCTCCTCTCCTTTCACCTCTGATATATCCTCCTCCAGTCCAGGGTTGCTCCACGTCCTCCCAGCTCCAACTCGCCTGGATAAGGGAGTGCGGACCCTTTTACTAAGGATCCAGGAGTACTTCCGGGTCACACGGAAGTGCCATAAATTGGGGAGTGCATCTCCCAACAGCGCCCCCTTGTGGCACCCATGTTCCCCAGCAGGGCTGTGTTGCCAGACTACATCTCCCAGCATTCTCTACTGGTTCCCAAATGGGCACTGATATGGAGGGCTGCTGCCATCTAGCGTCCTGGGGGAATAACACATCCCCTGCAGCTTCTTTCACAACTGATGGGCTGTCTGTCCATCCCTTCCAGGTTTGACTCCTTGCTTTCTCTTGGTCGGGATGCCCTTCTGCCTGCTTGGAGCCTCCCGTCCAGGTAAGTAGCCATCCCCTTCTCTGGTTGGGATGCTTGTCCAACCCACGTGGCACTGACAGTATATTAAAAAATGACATGGAGCTGACCAGACAAAACATGAAATATCTTGGGTTCATACTGTCTACAATTCAATAAAAGTCAAAGGACATTTAAGAATTACTGCATTTTTTATATTTGCATTTTCCATACTGTCCTATCTTTTTTTTCTGGGGTTGTACATTGCAGGGTTGTCCAGCAGCGCCCAGTTAGGAAACTGGAAAGCTAAACATAATTCAGAACAACCGTTTATATCATCAGACTTTACTCCCCTTAGGCCTCCTGCATTTAGAGCCTCGCTAGCATTGGAAACTGCAGCGACTGAGCAGGGTGGCAGCAGTTTAAACTAAAATGGAGTCAGAAGACGGATTGTAACTGTAACAAGTAGCCAAGGTCATAAATGGGGGGGCAGGAATTAAATAAGAAGAGGCCAGGATGTGAGGCAAAATCAAAGATCAAGACAAGCGAAAAGAGACCACAAGCAGAATGTGCCAGGCAGCCAAGACAAACCCCACCAGTCCAAAGTCTGGCAAACACCCAGAGAGTGTGAGGCAGTGAGACAGAAGGACAGCTGCTGTAAAGGCTTTTAATGATCGATGCGCAGCGCGGCAAGTACAACACGCAGCTCGCCAGCAGCTGATCTGACCGCATCTCCTTAGCATGTGTTCAATCCCCTCTTTCACAACGTGAGCGGCGTTATACGTCCCACAAGAAAGAGATTTAATCAGGCCCGGGGCAGGAAGTAAAAGACAAAGAGTAGATGACAAAGTAGAACATCGTAAAGAATTAAAAAATGTTGGCGCGATACACACACAGAGCAGGTTAGAGATAATGGAAGTACGAAAATTCGAAAGTCTCAAAAAAAAGAATAGGAAAGATCGCATTAGCACAAACAAACAGAAAATATTACTATTATTATAATAGAACAGCGAAAAGAGATCGAATATATTGTTCAGATTTAAACTTTAAGTCGGAGACCTGTAGATCGTCTAATTCATGTTGCCAGTGAGAATTAAAAGATTCTAAAAATGTTGGTGACGTATGAAGTCCCGTGAGACGGAGACTTTTAACATGAGATTCTTTCAAGTCACGCCCGGCTTACAACTATTTTCAAAGACCACGATCATCTAACCTCTCAGTCGTGTGAATGCTTTTGTCAGCCACGCTTCCTGAGCTCTCAGCGCTTATAAATTTTAACAGGACAATAATTTTATACATTCTAGATGACACGTCAATGACTAAGCAAAGAAGAAAGAGCAGGGACAAACATTCGAAAAAGTTATTTTATTTATTAGAGAGAAAGAAACGACATTCACTCACAGGCAGATATACGTTGCGTTGTCACGATGAAAGTCCAAACACAAAATCAAAATTCAATGCGATCTTGAAGAAAAGATAATTCGAAATATTGTTTTAAAGTTTTTAAGTAAAAGTGAAAATAATGCATATGTAACAAATCCCGTGAAAATAACAATCTCTTAAAATTGTATATCCGGTAAACCAAACCCGGGTGTGGGCAAGCGAAGCGCGCGGGGGCAGAACCCCCTAGTTGTTTTAAAAATGTAGTCAAGGCATTACTAGTGTGCATTAGGGTGTACACTGGGATTTGGGATGTGCGTAACTTTTTGAGGGCTGAATATTTTTTTTCGGCAGCAGGCAGGAATGCACAGTAGAGCGGCTGTCTTCACACAGGAGCCGCCCGGCTCTGGCGAGACAGCAAAGCGAAATGCTCTGTGCTGAAATGGGACCCTGACTTACTGGAGCCCGATTTTGAGGCAAGTGATGTGCCGATCGAAAACTAAAGTTATGTACCAGCGTCAGCTGATTGGGTCCCCAGCCGATCGCAGTGCTGAACGCGTTCGTGTAGCGGCCGGCATCCATGTGAAGACACTCCTACATCTCGCTATATGTCGACATCTGCCTCAAAAGAGTTAAGGAAGATGCTGACTGAGGGAGTAGAAGGCGTTTGTTACTCAAACTACACATTCTGTTGTTCTTCTCCTCGTTTGAAGTTGTCTATTGAGATTTTCCTCTTTCTTCCTGTTTTGTCTTGTTAGAGTAATATTTTACTCTGCTTTCTCCTTTTGTATTATTAATATGTAGCCTTTATCAGAATGCCTCAAATCTCACAGACTTAGCACTGTTTATAAGGTATTATAGTATATAACTTCTCCCCACCTTCCCTTCTACATCTATAACCTCAGGCAATTAGGTGTAGTAAAAGACAAGCAGGAGTTAAGTTACACATAAAATAATGTATTATTGATCATATTCATAAATAATAACAGTATGCAAAGTACATTTGAATATTGGAAACAATCTTCTTCTTTCGGCTGCTCCCGTTAGGGGTTGCCACAGAGGATCATGATAAATGGTGATGTGTAGTTTCAGGTGGCACACAGACTTGTTAGTTACTTAAAATGTCTCCAGTTCATTTGTGGTCAGCTTTCTTCAGAACAGGCCACATGTCTGTCTCAGTATGGCTGCCGAGCTGTGCTCTTCATTGTGTTGTCCTTTTCAGTCCATGGTGTGTGAGATGCTCCTTCATCATTTGGTAAGAGAGAGAGAGAGATGGGAAAAGCAATCAAATTTATAGGTTTTCTGTCCAACCCCTACAGCCAATAGGGCGTCATGGTACTTAAAAGCTTTTGATACAAGCCAATTCCAAACAGCCATACTTCAGACCAATGGGGGAATAGAACATCTTCATACCTGCCACCCCCCAAAACCATTTGTTGAGGCAGGCCCGACTTTCCTATGGGGGTTGACTGAAAGACTTCAGAGAAACATCACCCAAACTTGTTTAAGACGCTAAACTCTGTCGTAAAATTCAAAGAGACCCATTCCTCAAAGGCAGGGGTAAACATGAATGCTTCTCACTAATGTAACACCAATATCACATTGCTTTGCCTAAATTACAAATAGATATACAACATATTTATCAACTTGTATGCAAAATTTCACATCACAACACTTTCTCTCCTGATCCTAACACTAAGGCTGACTGTAACCCTAAGCCTAATGGGAAACCCTGCTTTTCCCTAAAACCTAACCTAACCCTAATTCGAACCAGACTGCAGTTTCTTGACTCTCTCTGTCCATCGGCGCATGACGGTATTTTCTATGATTTCTTTTGTTTTATCAAAGGTTCTAATAATCCCTGAACATGCTGCACTCCATTAAGGCGCTATATTAGAAGAGAATGAATGCTGCCACTTCCTGCTAGTCACCTTAAGTCCCTTAAAATGTGTTTTCCCAAACAGGCGAGTCCTTTTGGGGGGGGGGGGGGGAATAACACAAATGACGTCACTAATGACATTTTTCTTCCCCCTGTTATTGTGTAAAGCTTGTTTCTGTTCTCTGATGTGAGCCAACAAACAACTGCGTTTCATTTTGTTTTGGTTGCATGCAGTTATTAGAAGACAACGTGAAATTGTTTTATGTAAATGTAACCTTTCTTCTGTCTCCTAATTTGTAAAGATTTATATACAGTTTCTTGATGACACATCTTTAAAGATGGAAGATTTGACGTTGGTGTAAAAGGGACGACGGAGGATGCCAGTGCAACTCCCACTTTGCTGCCAGTCACGTCACTTGGTCGTGTGTCACATGTAAAAATGTGTAAAAACAAATAAATAAACTGGAGCGCTGCACCTGTAAAGGCCCTTAGGATGGCGATCATTATAGAAAGGCGTTATATACAGTCAAGGTGGTTTGAATTGCGTAGTAAAGCAAGTCTTGTGTTATATATGGAGCTCCGTTGATCTGAATTCATGAAAACACAATGACGTCAGTGGACACCTTTACCTTTACTTCTTTGGTGACTTATGTCATTTATAATACAGTTGGCTTCATTTCTTTTGGTTTTTCAATTGGAACACAGGCAGGTCAGGTGACTTGCGTAGGGTCCCACAGTGTCAGTAGTGGGATACACTGAGCAGTCACAATGCTCTTTTAGAATGGCTGCTGTTGAAACTTCAGACTTGATGTCTGTCGGTGCAGCTGCCAGCTACGGTTCACTGGGTGGTGCCAACTGAGTCACTTCACTCGTCATGGGTGGCAGTACAGCTGCCAGCTATGGGTTGACCACACTTGAGTCACCCCACCCGTTTGTGCTCCAGATGTAAAGAGTCCTGGAAATAGTGGGAGTGGCATTGTGGTCAAGTGGTTAGTGCTGCTGCCTCACGTGTCCAGTGGGCGGGGGTCCAGTCCTGCCTCAGTGGAGCTTGCATGTTCTCCTGTTGTTTCTGGTTTTCCTCCCAGTTTCCCAGCATTAGAGCAAATCTGATGAGGATATCAGCTGTAGATCTGCACTTTCCATACTGCATGATGACTTGGGGTTCCGTAAAGTTTGTACAAGATGTGTAACCAGCGAGCTTACTGATCTGCACACAAGCCCACAGCCCTCTGCCCTAAGAAATCTCACTATGGTGCGTTGTTCAACAATGGTGCAGTCCGGCAGTAGAGCATCCATATTCATCTGACCTTGGCTTCAACAAGACTAACCGCAGAATGCTGCGCTGTACGTGTTAATACTACCCATAAGCCATTGCAAACGTGTTGTATAGAACACTAAAACAATCTGGATGAGAACAGGCCATTCAGCCCAACGAGGCTCGCCAGTCCTGTCCACTTATTTCTTCCAAAAAAACATCAAGTCGAGTTTTGAAAGTCCCTAACGCCCTACTGTCCACCACACTACTTGGTCGCTTGTTCCTAGTGTCTATGGTTCTCTGTGTGAAGAAAAACTTCCTAATGTTTGTGCGAAATTTCCCCTTAACAGGTTTCCAACTGTGTCCCCGTGTTCTTGATGAACTCATTTTAAAATAACAGCCTCGATCCACTGTACTAATTCACTTCATAATTTTAAACACTTCACTCAGGTCTCCTCTTCATCTCCTGAAGGCTCAACTCTTTTACTCTTTCCTCATAATTCATCCCCTGTAGACCTGAATCAGCCTAGTCGCTCTTCTCTGGACCTTCTCTTGTGCTGTTATGTCCTTTTTGTAGCCTGGAGACCAAAACTGGACCCAGGACTCCAGATGAGGCCTCACCAGTGTGTTATAAAGCATGAGCAGAACCCCCTGTGACTTGTACTCCACATGTCAAGGCGCTATATAACCTGACAGTCTGTTAGTCTTCTTAATTGCTTCTGAACACTGTCTGCCAGTTAATAGCATAGAGTCCACTATGACTCCTAAATTCTTCTCCAAAGGTGGACTTTCGATTTTCTGACCCCCAATTGTGAATTAAAACCTAACAAAACCTAAACCTAATGTAAGTGTTAGGCTCAGCTCTTTTAATCTTTCCTCATAACTCATCCCCTGTAGCCCCTGAATCAGCCCAGTTGCTCTTCTCTGTACCTTCTCTAGTGCTGCTATGTCTGGTGGGCCCAAAACTGCACCCAGGACTCCAGATGAGGCCTCACCAGTGTGTTATAAAGCTTGAGCAGAACCTCCTGTGAGTTGTACTCCACACATCAAGGCGCTATATAACCTGAAATTCTGTTAGCCTTCTTAATGGCTTCTGAACACTGTCGGGATGTCGATAGCTTAAGAGTCCACTGTGACTCCTAAATCCTTCTCCTAAGGTGGACTCTCAATTTTCTGACCACCTATTGTGTATCCAAACCTCACATTTTTACTTCCTATGTGTAACTCTTTACATTTACTGACATTAAATTTCATCGTCCACAAATCTGCCTAAGCCTGTCTGCTGTCCAAGTCCTTCTGTAATGATATAACGAATTCCAAATTATCTGCTAATCCACCTATTTTGGTATCATCTGCAAACGTAACCAGCTTGTTACTTATATTCCTACTCGTATCTAAATCATTTATATTTATTAAAAATAGCAGCGGCCATAGCACTGACCCCTGCTGGTCACCACTCTTAACATTGGTCAGTTCTGATTGGATTTCTCACACCATCACCCTCTGCTTTCTGTGTCTGAGCCAATTCTGCACCCATCTATAGGGTGGTCTAATTATGCAATTTTCATTACGCCATAACTTATTAAGTTTATTACATAGAAAATCACCCGAAAAATCCCGGACCATCAAGAAGTGTGCAAACTGGCGACATGAAGAATCGTCTTCGCACCAAACTGGAATCATCCCCGCATAAATCAAAGTCATCCAGACAATCTGGATCCGCATAATTAGATCTGGACCACCCTGTAAAAACATCACCCTGATCTGCCACTTTTTAGTTTGATGCCTACCCTCTCATGTGGCACCTTATCAAATGCTTTCTGAAAGTCCAGATCAATAATCTCATCTGCTCCACTTTGATCGTATCCTTTTGTTGCCTCCTCATAGAATTCCAGCATGTCAGTAAATCACGACCTCCCTCTTCTGACCCCACGCTGACTGTTCCTAATAACTCCTGTCCTTGCCAGGTGTTGCTCAATCTTCTCCTTAATAATTCCTTCCATTAATTTTCCTGTGATGCCCATTAAGCTTACTGGCCTATAGTTGCTTGGATCTGCCCGGTCACCCTTTTTATATAATGGGATGATATTTGCCATTTTCCAGTCCTTTGGAATCTCTCCAGTGCGCAGTGACTTCCTAAAAACAGGTGTCAATATAATTTAAGGTGCTTAAAGTGACTGACAGTGGTGCAGTAGCTAGGTCCTCTGCCTCACGGATTCATTATCCCAGATTCAAATCCCAAATCCCCGGTTCAGGGTGGGCACAGGTGACGTTGCACTCTACTGTAGTTCTGATCTTGTAAAGGGCCTGACGCCATTCTTCATTTGTGAAAAATCAAATGTGTTTGTTTCTCCGCTCTTTGATGCTTGACGTGAGTCATTTTTAGACGTCAGTCCTCCTCGTCCTCATGCAGGATTTGTAAATTTTTATTTCTTTTTTTTTTTTTTTTTTGCTATCAGCAGGTGAGAGGCAAACCAGGAGTTGAGGGGGTTTGTTTTTTTTTTCTTTTTCTTTTCTTTGTGGTGATGTTGGATTTTGTTCCATTATTCCATCCATCCATTATCCAACCTGCTATATCCTAACTACAGGGTCATGGTGGTCTGCTGGAGCCAATCCCAGCCAACACAGGGCGCAAGGCAGGAAACAAACCCCGGGTAGGGCGCCAGCCCACCACAGGACACACATACCCACACACACACTAGGGAAAATTTCGGATCGGCAATGCACCTAACCTGCATGTCTTTGGACTGTGGGAGGAAACCCACGCAGACATGGGAAGAACATGCAAACTCCACGCAGGGAGGACCTTGGAAGCGAACCCGGGTCTTCTCACTGCGAGGCAGCAGCGCTACCCACTGCGCCACCGTGCCGCCCTTGTTCCTTTATTGAGTTTCTAAATCATAATGAATGTCCATCCATCCATCTTCCAACCCGCTATATCCTAACTACAGGGTCACGGGGGTCTGCTGGAGCCATTCCCAGCCAATACAGGGCGCAAGGCAGGAAACAAATACCAGGCAGGGTGCCAGTCCACCGCAGGGCACACACACCAAGCACACACTAGGGACAATTTAGAATCGCCAATGCACCTAACCTGCATGTCTTTGGACTGTTGGAGGAAACCCACGCAGACACGGGGAGAACATGCAAATTCCACGCAGGGAGGACCCGGGAAGGGAACCAAGGTATCCTAACTGAGAGGCAGCAGCGCTACCCACTGCGCCACCGTGCCGCCCTTGTTTCGTTATTGAGTTCCTAAATCATAATGAATGTCTTCACCCTCTAATTCAGCTTGTAGCTTGTAAGTGGTTGTTATTCCCCCCCACCCCAATATTCATTTTACATCAAAGCAGTAATTGGATGTGAATCTAAAAAAGTCCAATCAATAAGGGAGAGACAAAGTCATTTTCAATAAAGCAGCACATTACTTGTATCTGCCGGCTGTCTTCAAGCTTATTTACTCCACTGAATTAGTCAAAAGGTCACTGCTTTGGATCACCAACCTGCTGCATTCGTAAGTCGGGAGACTCTGGAGCCGTAATTAAGATTAAGCATTTGGCGGCTCTCGAAAATGAACGCTCTGTTTTATCTCTGTGTTGCAGGCTCATTGAAGAAAACCACATTCTTCCCATTGTGTTTCAAGTGATTTTGGTGAGTACCTTCCGGACGCGTGAACAAAAAAATCTGCTGTTTTGTGTTCTCTCTGCTAGCCGCGCTAAATGAACGTTTTATTATTGATTGGCCATTGCATGAAAGTCCAGCCTTTACCCCAGGGGCTGATTGGATCGATTCCATCATTAAAGTTTTACAGCCGGACGCCCTTCCTGACGCTAACCTTCTCTGTTTATCCGGGACTGGCACCAAATTGGGCTGATTTGGCAACCCCAACCCTGAGAGTGTGGAGAGGAGGTGGGAGATGAATGGCAAAGGTTTATGGGGAGTAGATGAAGATGTGATAGGAAGGAGACACGGTGGTGGGACAGCGAGGTGCAGCATGTCATGTGATGAAGGCTAAGAAGGAGGCAAAGGGGACATCAGCAACACCATGTATTTCTAGAGCACGTTTTCATACAAATGATGGAGCTCAGAGTGCTTTACAAGATGAAGAAAGAGAAGCAGGGCAATTTTTAAAAATAAAATTAGCCAATACTAATTAACATAGAATAAAAGTAAGGGAGGACAGAAAAAACAAAAAAATAACTCAGAGGGCTGGAGAAAAAAAAAAAATCTGCAGGGGTACCGAGGCCACGAGACCACCCGGCCCCCCTAACATAAATGACCTCAGTCAGTCCTCAGGGTTTTCAGAACTTGATGATGCTGGACATGTGGACCTCTGGCCTTCAATCTATCAATGTAGGGACTGCACGGTGCTTTGATCAGGTGGTGCGGGCGCAGATCAGCACCACAGAAAACTGGAAAAAGAACAGGAGAGAAAGTAGGGGTTAGTACGGATTACGGAGCCACCAGGAATGATAATGATAATTAAATGCTTATACAGAGCATCAGGATTAAACTAAAATGAAGTCATGAGCAAGCCATGTTAAAATAACGGGGTGTTAGCAGTTCTTTAAAGTGTTCCACCGTTTTAGCCTGGCAAATTTCTATTGGTAAACTCGTATTCCAGATTTGAGGTTCATAACAGCAGAAGGCCGCCCGCCTCACCACGTCTTTTAAGTGTAGCTCGTGGAATTCTAAGCAGACGCTCATTTGAAGATCTACGGTTACGATTTGGAGTGTAAGGTGAAGGACATTCTGAAATATAGGATGGAGCAGATGATTGAAGGCTTTGTGAACCATCAGCAGTATTTTAAAGTCAATTCTAAATGGCACAGGTAACCAGTGTAGTGACGCTAAGACTGGTGTGATGTGCTCAGATTTTCTTTTCCTAAGTTAAGAATCGAGCAGCTGCATTCTGCTCTCGTTGCAGTCGATTGATGTCTTTTTTTGGGTGCTCCTGAGGATTTATGGAAATTTCGTCCCTCACATTTCACCCCCAACACATTTCGCCCCTAGTAATTTTCACCCCCCTACCCCCAACCAATCGCTTCCAGTCTTGCATGATTCTGCTTAGTTACCACTTTTACAACTGGGCCTTCCAAACCGACTGTCCAAACACGTCCTTTGCAGATGGATCATTTTTCACAGACCCAGGTTCCATGTTGTTCATCAACTATTTTCTTTGAAAACACGTAAATGTGGTTATCATCATCTATCAATTTTCTTTTAACTCTGATTGACGCAATTCTTTCTGCCTTAGTGAAATTTTATAAAGCTGATTTTAGGTTTAGTCACGATGCAAAAATAACGCTTTCAGTGAGAAAGTAACACTTTGGATATTGCACTGTCTGCGAGGTGTTGATGGTTCTTCAACACGGCCACGCATCACCGATAATCAGGCGGCGAAAACTGTAAACGCACGCCTTGAAACGGCCATAGTGCCGGCAAAAAAAAAAAAGCGTGAAATCCAGTACAATCGTACAATACTGTATATCACATAACATCCATCCATCCATTATCCAACCCGCTATATCCTAACTACATGGTCACGGGGGGTCTGCTGGAGCCAATCCCAGCCAACATGGGGCGCAAGGCAGGAAACAAACCCCGGGCAGGGCGCCAGCCCACTGCAGTATCACGTAACACAGATTATATTTTAAGTACAGTACTCACCTTTTATGGAGGCCATCATGCATACTATTTTCAGTGGAACACGTTGATCTGTGAGTCGTAGAAGAACACTACCTGAGTGAACTTTTTTTTATTTCCAATGTTGGGTAAGGTTTATTAAATTTTTAATTGATATGTACGTAAATATCGGGGCAAAATATAGTGGTGGCGAAACTTATCCAGACGCCGGTCCAGAGAGGAGTGCGTTACAGTAATTTAGTCGACTAAAACAAAAGTGTGAACTCATTATTCACCGTCTTGCTAAGTTATAAGAGATCTAACTTCTGTTATATTTCTTAAGTGAAAAAAATGCTGTCCTGGTATTCTGATTAATATGTGATTTAAAATCGAGGTCCGAGTCACTAATGAGCCCTACATTCTTCACCTCTGTCTTGACTTTTAATCCTAATACATCAAGTTTATTTTGAATACCCTCATGATATCCATTCCAAGACAATCAGGGAGGGAGGACGATAGAGAAATGTCTAGGCAGACAAACATGGAGTTAAGGAAGGCAGTGCCAAGGGCCTCAAGCTACTGGAAAGGAAACTGGGAAAGAAAAGGAATTTTAGAATGACTTAAGGCTAAGGACAAGGCTGGGAAAGATTGTAGTGAGATGAAGCCAATGAAGGACGAGTAAGCTGGGGTCTGGAGTGAGCATGATAGAATCAAGAAAAGATGGACGAGGTACTTAGAAAAGCTCTTGAATGAAGAAAATCAACGAGTGGGGAGCCCCAAATGAAGGGCAGGTGCCAAGACTAAGGAGGGAGGAAGTAAAGGAGGCACTGAAAAGAATGAAAAATGGAAAGACAACAGAACCGGACGAGATACCAGCAGATGTATGGAAGAGTTTAGCAGAAGAGGGAGTAGATGTGTGGTGGGATTGAATGCAGAAGATCAATGCCAAACCCAGACTCGCCCACCTGACTGGCAAACAGAGAAGTGTGATCCGTCACTCCATACAACACGTTTCCACCACTCCATCCGATGCTTGGCATTGCACTTGACGATGAGAGGCTTGCTTGAAGCGGCTCAGCCATGGAAACCCATTCCATGAAGCTCCTACCGCACAGTTACTGCCAGTGGAAGTTTGGCACTCTTCAGCTATGGAATCAGCAAAGAGTTGATGACTTTTATGCACCTTAGCAGTCGTTGACCCCACTCTGTGACTTTACATGGTTTTCCATTTTGTGGTTGAGTTGCTGTTGTTCCTAAATGCTTCCACTTTCCAATAACACGACTTACAGCTGACCATGGAATGTCCAGCAGGGATGAAATTTCACAAACCGTCATATTTCAAAGGTGGCATCCCATCACTGTACCACGCTTGAAGTCACTGAGCTCTTTAGAACGACCCATTTTGTAAATGAAGACTGCATGGCTAGGTGCTCATTTTATACACATGTTGCATTGGGTCTGAGGGAAACACCTGAGTTCAGTAATTAAGAGTTGGGTCTTAATACTTTTGTCCATCAAGTGCAGATAGATAGTGTAAAAGATGAAGCAATACACAGCATAAAGGTTTGGGGTTTTCCGGCCCCGTATATTGTAGACGCTCCACAATATTATCAAAAAGAAATCACTGGTCAAAATATAAACAAAACAGTTCATATACGCGACACCCAAGATGGTGTCCGCGGCCATTTTATAAGGGAGGAGCCGGAAGTGGAGGAATGCTGGGAAGGAGCCGTGAGGGAGGATGGGATTGCTGACGTCAGACAAGATGGCGGAGGAAGGGCGAAAGTAACCGTAGTGCGGTCAAAACCCGGCTTATGGTGGCGGAGCGTCTCTTTTCCTGGAAGAAAGTAAAGGGAGAAAATTAGTACCCCGCCATTCCCTGCCGGCGAATGTCTTTCCAGGTGTGTTCGGATCCGTCCGCGGTCTCCTACTCGCGCGTGCGTGACAATAGATAGATGTGAAAGGCACTATATAACAAATACTGTAGATAGATAGGTTGGAAAGGCACTATATGATTGATAGATAGATATGAAAGGCTAACATAGATGTGAAAGGCATTATATGACATATAGATAGATAGATAGATAGATACGTATGGCAGTATATGATTGATAGATGTGAAAGGCACTATATAACAAATATAACAGA
>JANRMT010062841.1:6709343-6723613 GCA_026402145.1 Polypterus bichir lapradei | reverse complement strand
AAATAGACAGATACGTATAGAAGTATATGATTGATAGATGTGAAAGGCACTATATAACAGATATAACACATAGATATCTGTTAAAGGCACTATATAACATATAGATAGATAGGGAAGGCTCTATATGATTAATAGATGTGAAAGGCACTATATAACAGATAGATAGATACGTATGGCAGTATATGATTGTGGACTATGGCCTGCAGTTTATCCCAGCCAAGACCCCCAAGCTGCCAGATGGAGCCCTTCCTGCAACGTGGAGATGCCCCGAATTCCAGCAGGGCATCATGGACTATGGAGTTTTAATACACAGCCCTGCTGGATAACGTCGGGGCCGCCAGGGGACGCTGCAGGGAGGCACAGAGACATTTGTTGTTCATACAGCCCGGAAGTTCTTCCATGTCACGAAGACGGAAGTAATAAAGTGCTTCCAGACTGATGAAGAAGAGTTTTTGATCTGACCTGGAAGTGCTAGGAAGTCACATGGACTGAGGGTTCAGAAGCACTTCTGGGTCACAGACTTTATAAAGGACTATGGGAGATCCCAGAGTTGAGCTGAGCTGGGAGGAAGGGTGACAACACGTTTGGGAGAGGAGGATTATTGTTTATTGGTTATTGAGTGTGATTTATGAATATTGTGGAGTGGAGGGTGCTTTGTGCTCGTATCTGTCTGAATAAAAATTATATTTGGTCTTTTACCTGGTGTTTGGTGTCTGATCTGAAGGTTCAAGGGGACGACAGCGGCCACTATCTGTCACAGGTAGATGTAGAAGGCACTATATAACATATAGATAGATGTGAAAGGCACTGTATAACATAGATAGATAGGAAAGGCACTATATGATTGATGGCTGTGAAAGGCACTATATAACGTATAGATAGATACGTATGGAAGTATATGATTGATAGATGTGAAAGGCACTATATAACAGATGTAACAGATAGCTGTTAAAGGCACTATATAACAGATAGATAGGAAAGGCACTATATGATTAATAGATGTGAAAGGCACTATATAACAAATAGAGAGATATGTATGGCAGTATATGATAGATAGATGTAGAAGGCACTATATAACATATAGATAGATGTGATAGGCACTATATAACAGATATAACAGATAGATGTGATAGGCAGTATATAACATATAGATTGACAGATACGTATGGAAGTATATGATTGATAGATGTGAAAGGCACTATATAACAGATATAACCTATAGATAGATAGGAAAGGCACTATATGACATATAGATAGATGTGATAGGCAGTATATAACAGATATAACAGATAGATGTGAAAGGCGCTGTATAAAATAGATAGGAAAGGCACTATATGATTGATCGCTGTGAAAGGCACTATATAATGTATAGATACACAGATATGTATGGAAGTATATGATTAATAGATGTGTAAGGCACTATATAATAGTTAGATAGAGCCAACAAACTTTATTTGTCTCCAGGGAGAAATGTGACTGTTTGCAGAGGCTCTTTAACTATTACTTACATTCAGAAACAAAAAGACAAATAGAGAGCAATACTGTACATACGTGACCCTATAAACCTAAAATGTGCTTTCCAAATGTATCATCAAATATTACACTTCATCACGCCCTCCCTGCTTCCTGCCCGACCCGCTCCAAGTCTTGGTGGTCGTGACGGCGCTCACCGCCCAGCACACGTCCATTTTTGTCACTTAGTTGCGGTCAAAATGCCGGACCACAGGCGATGTGTTTGGAGCATCATACCCTCCAAGGGCAGCTTTTAGGTTTTTACAGTTTAGTGAATTATCTCAAATAAATGAACATCTTTTTTGTCCAGGTTTAATGAATTGTCATCATGGAAAATATTGAAAGCGTCAGCAGGTCTCTTTGGGGCGAGCGCCGTGCTGCCGGTCAAGTGCACACCCCAGGTGTGCTTCATAATATCAGGTGATTTATGCCGAGCACCTCCACCATCTGGAAAAAGCTTTTATCAGAAGAAAAATAGCTGACCTCCCAGCGGCTCTCTGCTTTTATTAAATTGAATTTTGATGTCGTTCTGAGATAAACAAAAAAAAAAAAAAAAAAGCCCTGATTGTAAAACTTCAAAGTTCCACTGGAGAGAGCAACGTGGAAAAGGTTCCATTTGCAAAGTCGCCTGCATGCTGCTGCTCTGTTCGTTATTGTAAAATCGTCTTTTTGTTGCCTCATCCATTACTGTATGTCGGCTGCTTTGTCTGACGATGAGTTTTTTCATTTCTTTCTGTGGCGCCTGACTGTATTTGAACAGTAAAACCTGACGCTGTTAAGAAGACCTGGGCCTTCTGCTGATGTCACTGAATTTTAGTGACTTGCAGAGTCCTCTTCCCCAGCCCCGTATACACTCGGTGGCCATTTTATGAGGTCCATTTGCAGTTTAACACAAATAACCTGCTGCTCCAAGGAGCCAATCACGTGGCTGCAGCTTATTGTCCATCACCTGCCATCTTGGTGAGAAAGTTTTGTTGTTATGTAACCAAACGTCAGAATGGGCATGCCGACTGAGCTAAGCCATTTCCGGTCTGGGCATGACTGGTATTGCCAGACAGGGTGGTTTCTTCTTCTTTGTCTTGTCTTTGCACAATGTCTTGTCCTGTTTCTGTTTTAATTTAAATTTTAAATTTTTATTTTAATCCTAATTTCATTTTATTTGTTTCCCGGGTCCTCCCTGTGTGGAGTTTGCATGTTCTCCCCGTGTCTGCGTGGATTTCCAACCACAGTCCAAAGACATGCAGGTTAGGTGCATTGGCGATCCTAAATTGTCCCTAGTGTGTGCTTGGTGTGTAGGTGTGTGTGCCCTGCGATGGGCTGGTGCCTTGTCCAGGGGTTTGTTCCTGCCTTACGCCCTGTGTTGGCTGGGATCGGCTCCAGCAGACCCTCGTGACCCTGTAGTTAGGATATAGCGGGTTGGGTAGTAACTGACTGACCGACTGACTGCTCTCGAAGACTCGGTCCCCTTAATTGTTTTTTTTTTTTCCCTAATTAGCTGCCAAACAGTAATGAGACACAAAATGAACCAAAACATGACCACCAAACTGTGCCCATCATACAATATCTGAAAATAAAGAAAGGTGAAAGTCTCTATTGTCTGCTATTGCACACCCTGTATTCCTTTTAGTTTTTTTTTATTGACTTTAACACTGGGGTGGCACAGTAGTAGCACTGATGCCTAACAGTAAAGAGGTCAGGGGGCCTTCCTACATGGAGTTTGCAAGTTCTCCCCATATCTGGGTGGGTTTCCTCTGGGTGCAGGTTTGGTGGATTGGCGATACTGAATTGGCACTAGTGTGTGTGTTCGCCTAGCGATGGACTGGCGTCCTGTCTAGGGTTTGTTCCTGCCTTGCGCCCTATGCCAGGTGGGATAGGCTCCAGTACCCCCCACCCACCACCCTGTTCAGCACTAAGCGGGTTAGAAAACGACTGACTTGAACACACTAGCAGTCACAAGCCACCATCTTTTAATGCAGCTGTGAGCCGAAGCCACACTTTGCCCTGCTGTTGGCTCTCATAGCTGGCATTAGGCACTACTGCTGTCAACAACATTACAGCATCCATAAAAAAAATAAAAAACAATAAAACATTTACGGCATTGAAAGTAACGACAGTAATAATTCTAAACATTATATAAAATGAACCAGCAGGTTCTATAATTGCATCTTGGAAATAACACCATAAAATAATTATGGTAATAACTCTCGAAATGAACGCAAATGACTATGGATGTTCTCAAATGGGGGGTCTTGAGCAACCTGAGATAACAGCAGTAATAATTGTAATAAAACAAATCAAAGTCCTATGAGATCCTTGATGTGCATCCACACTCAGGCGGACGATTTTCACTCGACAGGTAACCTCGTCTTTGGTGATACGGGAGGAAGACCCCCTTCAGTCGCCAGGAAAATGTGCAAACACCACAGGCTTTTGAACCCCAGACTGCAGATCCTGCGCTAACTGCTGTGCCGCAAACTCCTGAACAGACACAAAGCCGGCTCCATCTGGCGTGTATCGGCACCTCCAGCTAAGCGCTCTGCAACAGCGGCCCACAAAGTGTGGTCTGAGGGCACATGCCAGGTGGTCCACGGGGGCTGACCTCGCCATCTTTGAAGCTGTGCAGTGCATCATGGGACTTAAGGATATCTCCTACTGTGACAGACTCCGTGAATTGAGCCTGTTTAGTCTCGAGCAGAGGAGGCCACATGGGGATCTCATCCAGGTCTTGACAAACGAGATCCAGCAACATTCTTTTAGCTTGAGTGTGAATCACGTAGTCGAGGACATCGGTGGAAATTATAGGGAAGTGCGGTGAAAACTGAAGCCAGGAAGCACTTTGTGTTATCGTACTGTGACCCTCAAACTGCCCGTACTTGCTTTCATGGAGGGCCTTGACGTGTTTTCCAGGGATACGTGAACTCTCCAGGTTCATTACCAGACCTTAAGATTAACACACACACAGTTGAAGTCCCAAGTTTCCATCCACTTGGGGTGAATTCTTTCAAACTCACTTTAGAAGCCCTCCACAGATTTTATACTAACAAACTATAAATGTGGTGGCATATCGTTTAAGACGTCATTTTTTTTCCCCACAATTTTCACAGACCTCTGAGTATTTCACTTTTTATTGGCGATATCACAAATTTACATACGCTTTGTTCATATTTGTTAGCATTGCCTTTAAATTGTTTAACGTTTTGGCGTCGCCTTCCACAAGCTGCTTACAATAAGTTGCTGGAGTTTTGGCCCATTCCTCCATACTGAACTGGTGTAACTGGGACAGTTTTGTAGGCCTCTTTTGCTTGCATACCACAAATTTTCAATCAGATTAAGGTCAGAGCTTTGTGACAGCCACTCCAATACCTTGACCTTGTTGTCCTTAAGGCATCAGTGCCACAATTTTGGAGGTCTGCTTGGGGTCCTTGTCCATTTTTAGATGACCCATTTACAACTGAGCTTCCACTTCCTTGCCGAGCTCTTGAGATGTTGCTGCTGTGTATTTCTCTGTCACTTTCCTTCCTCGTGATATCATCTATTTTGTGAAGTACACCAGGCCCTCCTGCAGCAAAGCCCCCCACCCTTGATGGTTTGGATGGTGTTCTTTGAATTGCCTCACCCTTTTTCCTCCAAACATTAGAACGATCTAGACAAGATCAGGCCATTCAGCCCAACAAAGCTCGCCAGTCCTGTCCACTTATTTCTTCCAAAAAAAAATCACATCGAGTTTTGAAAGTCCCTAAAGTCCTCCTGTCCACCACACTACTTGATCGCTTATTTCAAGTGTCTATTGTTCTTTGTGTAAAGAAAAACTTCCTAATGTTTGTGCATAATTTCCCCTTCACAAGTTTCCAACTGTGTCCCCGTGTTCTTGATGAACTCATTTTAAAGTCACCGTCTTGATCCACTGGACTAATTCACTTCATAATTTTAAACACTTCAGTCAGGTCTCCTCTTCATCTCCTGTAAAGGCTCAGCTCTTGTAATCTTTCCTCATAACTCAACCCCTGTAGCCCTGAATCAGCCCAGTTGCTCTTCTCTGGAACTTTTCTTGTGCTGCTATGTCCTTTTTGTAGCCTGGAGACCCAAACTGCACCCAGGACTCCAGATGAGGCCTCACCAGTGTGTTATAAAGCCTGAGCAGAACCTTCTGTGAGTTGTACTCCACACATCAAGGTGCTATATAACCTGACATTCTGTTAGCCTTCTTAATGGCTTCCGAACACTGTCTGGAAGTTGATAGCTTAGAGTCCACTGTGACTCCTAAGTCCTTCTCATAAGGTGGACTCTCGATATTCAGACCACCCATTGTGTATTCAAACCTAATAAACCCTAAACCTAATGCAAGCGTTAGGCTCAGCTCTTTAAATCTTTCCTCATCACTCATCCCCTGTAGCCCTGAATCAGCCCAGTTGCTCTTCTCTGGACCTTTTCTAGTGCTGTTATGTCCTTTTTGTAGCCTGGAGACCCAAACTGCACCCAGGACTCCAGATGAGGCCTCACCAGTGTGTTATAAAGCTTGAGCAGAACCTCCTGTGACTTGTACTCCACACATATAACTTGACACTCTGTTAGCCTTCTTAATGGCTTCTGAACACTGTCTGGAAGTCAATAGCTTAGAGTCCACTACGACTCCTAAATCTTTCTCATAAGGTGGACTCTCGATTAGCCTAACGAAGTTCATTATGGCCAGACAGTTTGATCTTGGATTTATCAGACCAGAGGACAGTCATCCAGAAGGTCAGATCTTTGTCCCCAATACGCCATTGCAAACTGCCATCTGGCTTTTTTATGACTTCTTTGGACCTGCGGCTTCTTCCACACAACACAGCCTTTCAGGTGATGTCGATGTCGGACTCATTTCACTGTGAATATCGATAGTTGTCTACCTGTGTTCTCCAGCATCTTCACAAGCTCCTTTGCTGTTGTTCTGGGATTGATTTGCACTTTTCATGCCAAAGTCCGTTCTCCTCTTGGAGATGAATGAGTCTCCTTCATGAGCAGCATGGTTGCTGGGTGGTCCCATGGTGTTTATACTTGCGTAGCATTGTTTGCACACAAAAACCTTCAGGTGTTTGGAAATTGTTCCCAAGGATTGTGGAGGTGCACCATTTTTTGTTTCTGAGGTCTTGTCTGATTTCTTTTGATTTTCTTATTATGTCAAGCCAAGAGGCAGCGAGTTTGATGGTCGGCCTTAACACACATCCACATGTTGACTCCTGTTAGGCTAATTGGCTTTCAGAAGCTAATTGTCGAATTGCCTAAAGGCTTGACGTCATTTTCTGGAATTTTCCAAGCTGCTTAAAGACCCAGTTAACAAAGTGTGGAAGTACGATATCTGTATCTATACTAATAAAAGGCAAAGCCCTCACTGACTGACTGACTCATCACTAATTCTCCAACTTCCCGTGTAGGTAGAAGGCTGAAATTTGGCAGGCTCATTCCTTACAGCTTCCTTACAAAAGTTGGGCAGGTTTCATTTCGAAATTCTACGCGTAACGGTCATAACTGGAACCTACTTATGTACATATATACGGCCATAGCCTGCAGCTCAGTCGCCGTGTGAGGCAGAGTTGCGTCCCTCATCGTCACGCCTCCCACGTAATTGAGTGCCTGCCCATACAAGGCCGTCCGTCAGCAGCAATCCAATAGAAACACTCTGCCGCTAAATATTCGCGGGTGAAGGACTGTGCTTATGCAGATGAAGATGAGATGGTCAGGGTGGTGTTTGGCACAAACTCAGCGAAAGTGTGAGAGAAACTTTTAAGTGCCAGGTCTTAGCTAACATTAAATAAAGCCGTGGACATCACAAGATCGCACGAGATAGCACAAGCACAGCTGAGAACTTTCGATGCATGTACTCCGAGCGGCTCACGTGAACTGACTGTGAACGCAGTACGCAGACAAAAAGCAAGAACTCCAAAGAGCGCTGAACAAAAAACGCATTACACAATTGAGAAGGCAGCAAAAGAATATTAAGAGAGTGACACATACAAGCATATTCATAAGTGCAGCTACTGCGGAAACAAAGCACGGTGTAAACCGTAAGTTTCAATTAAGTTTTTAGACACGCTGCCGCTGGCATTTGTCACGCCTACGACGAATATGATATTCGCGAGATACAAGTTTAATGAGAAGACGCAGGGTATAAATGAGACTTTGGATCACTCTGTAACGGAGTTAAACTTGCTGGTGAAGGACTGTGCTTATGCAAACGAACAGGAAAGCAAGGTGTAAAGCTTAACTTTAAATTAAGTTCATAGACACGCTGCCGCTGGCGTTTGTCATGCCTAAGACGAATACGATATTCGTGAGATACAAGTTTAATGAGAGGACGTGTTTGGCAAAAACTCAGCAAAAGTGCGACAGAAACTTTTAAGTGCCGGGTCTGAGCTAACATTAAATAATTGCTGGTGAAGGACTGTGCTTATGCAAACGAATAGAAAGCATATGTTATGTTATTTTTAAAATGTTTCCTTTTCTTTTTCATAACTTCTTTAACACACGTCTTCTCCGCTGCGAAGCGCGGGTATTTTGCTAGTAATATATATATAAAATCCAACATCTGTCTGTAATTCTGTCCACTTTTCACGAGAGAACTACTTGATGGATTTAGATCGGGTTTTTTTCTAGAGTTTGCTTGAACATTCCAGGTTGATTTTACGACTTCTCTCATCATGCTAAGTATCATAGTTCGCTTGCGGTACCGATTTATTCGCGCAGATCCGAGACAGAGGCTAGGCTGTGGGCTGAGGGGGGAAGGGGGAGCCGGGCAGGGCCCTCCTCACTCACGCGCCAGCCTCCTACCTCTCGCCACATGTTGGAGCGCACCTTGCCTGCACTTAGCTAGCGATACCAGTTTGCTCAGCAGACATTATCTTCTACAGATTGTTAAGGACTAACGTTTGACGTTTTCGAGGGATCAGAGCTTACGTGTGTCTTAGAGGGTAGTTGCTTATTGCCAGAGATATCACGGCCACGTGCTCTTCTCCCCGCATGGGGGACGCTCTCCCGTCAGAGCTGAACACGATCAGATTCTGTGGCAGTGTTTGATGTTGGAGTGTACCTACCTTCCACTTGGCCAGAATGACATTTTTTTTTTAAATTGATTTTTAAAGTTTGTCCTGTTTCACTACTACGTGGGCAGAGCTATGGGGAACGGGTATTTTTTGAATAAAGGCGCACTTGTTTTGTTATACCTTTTGTGAAAATGTTTATTTGATATTTGGACTTCAGACTTCACTTAGATAGACAGATACATACATACATACATACTTTATTAATCCCCAAGGGGAAATCCACATACTCCAGCAGCAGCATACTGATAAAAATAAACAATATTAAATTAAAGAGTGATAACAATGCAGGTATAACAGACAATAACTTTGTATAATATTAACGTTTACCCCCCCGGGTGTAACTGAAGAGTCGCATAGTGTGGGGTCTCCTCAGTCTGTCAGTGGAGCAGGACGGTGACAGCAGTCTGTCACTGAAGCTGCTCCTCTGTCTGGAGATGACACTGTTCAGTGGATGCAGTGGATTCTCCATGATTGACAGGAGCCTGCTCAGCGCCCGCCGCTCTGCCACAGATGTCAAACTGTCCAACTCTGTGCCTACAATAGAGCCTGCCTTCCTCACCTGTTTGTCCAGGCGTGAGGTGACCTTCTTCTTTATGCTGCCTCCCCAGCACACCACCGCGTAGAAGAGGACGCTCGCCACAACCGTCTGATAGAACATCTGCAGCATCTTATTGCAGATGTTGAAGGACGCCAGCCTTCTAATGAAGTATAGTTGGCTCTGTCCTCTCTTACACAGAGCATCAGTATTGGCAGTCCAGTCCAATTTATCATCCAGCTGCACTCCCAGGTATTTATAGGTCTGCACCCTCTGCACAGTCACCTCTGATGATCACGGGGTCCATGAGGGGCCTGGGCCTCCTAAAATCCACCACCAGCTCCTTGGATTTGCTGGTGTTCAGGTGTAGGTGGTTTGAGTTGCACCATTTAACAAAGTCACGTCAACATTTTGTCGATATATTACTACAACATGAAAAAAGTTTCTGTTTTAGTTACCATATATACACGCGGATAAGTCGGGACTTGATTTTATCATATAATTTCTGGTATTTTATAATGTCAGTCATATAAGTCAAATGCGGAAAACTGTAACACTAAGGAGGTTAAAGTCATGTCAGTGTTTGCTGTTTCTTATTTTTGCACACTTGCCCTAAATGGAGCAGAAGTATGTGTGTATCGAATTTAATAAGAGAAAAGTGTGTCCATCTGGTTACTAGGTCTCTGTCATTCCAAAAGATGGCGCATCACAAACATTTGTAGTAATAAAATGCATTGCAGTTGTCACTCCAACAGATGGTGCATAACAAGCAGTAACACAGCTTTTACGAATCCCATGCAAAAAATGGCACATAACAGAGACATTGCATGGTGCACTGCAGACGTTAACGCCGAGGCCCGCTTTGATTTTAATTGTATTTCAACCAGTTTTACACAGGTAGCACAGCTAGTAATTATTCAATGAAATGAATAATATAAATAATAATAAACACAAAGGAATTAAAAGTTTTAAAAAAGTATCTCTGAATAAAGACCAAATTGTATCTGTGATGATCATCAGAAAATGTGTAACAGAGCTTAAAAAAAATATATATGAAAGTTGAGAAATTCAGCTTTTTTCTTTTTATCAGGTTTACACATTTTAGACATTTCTGTAAATGGTGTGAACACATTGTGAGTGACGCCTGCGCCTGATGATCTGTTCGTTAGGCTGCAAGTCTGTAAATGAAACCTCAAAAAACTAATAACGTCGACAACAACATCATTTGTCTCCATAGCATACAGTGATGTGCTCAAAGTGCTGTACAAGATGTCAAAGAAGTGGTTATATGTAAAGAAGAAGACATTAAAGTTAGATAATGCATAATAGTATACAAAAAAATAATGTACACTTTTATATAGGATAGATATACAGGTTGACATTCAAAAATCCGGCAACCTCTGGACCTGAGGAGTGCCGGATTTTTGAAAATGCCGGATTTTGGATGGTTATATATGCTGTATGTATTTAACAGAAAATGACTACCTGTACAGTCCTTTAAAGAAAGAAAATTAAAACACATTGACTTCCTTACAAACGTTTGCATTTTTTTGATCCACTGTCAGAAAAGAACTTTAACAGGTTTTCTTTCTGGTTTTTAATATCATACACTGTCGTATGTTTCACAAATGGTTCGCACGCCGCTATCAAGTTTTTTTTTAGCACTTCCACTTTCTCTGCGATCAACAATTCACGATGTTTATGTTTTACGCCACCTCTTTTCTTTGCTGAATCCATAATGGGGCTATACGGCAGCAAATAAATGATAAGATGAGAAGGAATGAGCAGGAATGCCTGTTAGCAGGTGCAAGCAAGACCCAACAAGTGATTATCGACTACAGCGCCAGCTGAACATAAACGGCGCCTCAAGAAAACAGTGTCATGCCAACGCGGTAAATTTGAAAATGTGCTCAGAAAATCCATGCCGGAAATCTGAAGGAACCGGATTATCGGTGGCCGGATTTTTGAATGTCAACCTGTATAATCAGATATATTTAAGTCTCTAAACGGTAAAGTTAAGTCCAGTGGTAAAGTTGGTTTGGGGGATTGGGTGATTTGGGGACTTCAGTTAGGGTGGAGGAAATATCGTATATACTCGCGTTTAAGTTCTCCCGCGTATAATTTCTAGTATTTTGTAATGTTGGTCATATAAATCGAATGCGGAAAAACTCACGCTATTGGTCCAAGAGATTATGATCTGCTAACACCCACCTAAGAGAGTAACCACGGAGCACACAGCCTTTTTTTTCTATGTATTGTGTCTACGTGACCACACGGTAATATCCAAACTATTCTGAAGGGACGTTTGCACTGATTTGTGTTTTTTGCATCTCACACGCTCATACACCTTTATCGTAAGAGCATCCCTTATCTACGATGGAGCGTTCAATTAGAAGAAAATATGAAGCTGGTATTAAATTAAATGTCATTGAAATGGCGAAAGAAATTGGTCACTGAGCTGCTGCAACAAAATTCGATGTGTCTGAAAAACTGGGGTGAGATTGGCGGAGGTAAGAAGATGTAAAAAAAAAACATAATAATTAAGTGTCGCATTTTTGAGCAGGCATATAAGTCAGGGTCTGATTTTATGATCGATTTTTCAGGTTTCAAGACCCGACTTTTATGTGAGTATATACTGTATGTGTTCAACATTTCTTGCCTCGCATTCCCTGTCATCTTACACTTACCCAGATCTTTGTAGACATGGAACACACATGAAGTGTATGTATTCCAAATAACGATCTTATTTACCGTATACAACTCCAGGCACCTCACTCCCTGATAAACAGACTTGAGCTGGGAGAACTTTAGCTGCGTTGGTTGGAGGGATGGTTTAGCTGGCTGGTTGCTGCCTGTGCTGATTGACACATTTACAAAACAAAGACGCCGATGAAGAGGTGGGAGGGAAGTTAAGGTGGCCCAGCATTACGACTTTTTTCGTAGGCTTGAGGGATTCTAGTATTAAAGAAACTGGAGAGAAGTGGACTGAATGGTCTCCCCTTGTTTCTCAAATTTCTTACATTTTGTGTTCTTAGGTTAAGTTCCTAGCTGATAGGACCTCATGGAGCATCTGTAAAATATTGAATGAGGAGCACACTGTCTCTGTCTTTACTTCTTTCTTCTAGTTCTGCTCTACTCCTAATTGCTCATGAGTGAAGAGCCTTTGTCAAGTTCAGACACATTGAATTGGATTGAGAGCTGAATTCTGACACTCACATTGTTGTTTTGAAGCCATTCCTATGTAGCTTTGGCTTTCTGCTTGGACTCGTCGTCTTGCTGGTATATAGATCCTCTCCTGAGGCTCTGGTTTCTTGCAGATTTCATCAGGTTTTCTTCCCCATGGATTTCCCACGTGTTTTGAGGAGAAGGTGATATCTTTTATGCCGGACCCCAGAGTACTTCTGGGACCAAACCATTGCACATCAGAAGCTCTTCTGAGCCAGGCTGCGGTCCCCCCAAGTTGGAATGGTTTTCCCTTACAGCTGTCCCTGCAGTAAGAAATACATTAAGATAAATTGAATAAAAAAATAAAGGCAGGAGTCACCTTTTCAAGATCAGCAACTAAACCAAAACTCTGACTTCGTACTGCGCTCACACAGAATTTCTGACTGAGAAACACACATTTACTGTCTGACCAATTCTGTCTCGCGTGTCGTTTGGCCTCGGGGTCAACCTGGTCCGGCATGGCCCTTGGATGGAATGAGTGGTGTAAAAAGGCAGCATGGCCTATCTGAATGTGCCGTTCTTTTTTGTCTGACTTCCTTGATGAACCTTCCAGGCCAATGGAATAACCCGACTCCCTGCTCCACTCCGATCCTGTTTCAGCACAACTGAGCCCAAGTAGATTTAGCCCCCATTATAGCTCATGCTGGGGTGGAATGTCATCAGTTTTACTTATTGCTTCTATTCCAAGCTCTGCTGGCCTGTTTATGTCCTATCATCTCAGACCACCTGTATTCCCCCAGGCTAGCTGCCTAGTCAGTTCCTACTTTGAAATTGCAGATAGAGCTACCGGCATTTCAGACATCTTATCTGATGAATGAAATGGATTAAAAATGTAAATAAAAGTATACAGACATTTAAGTCAAATCAATCTACAAAATGTTCTTATGCTGGATTGTACCAATTTTTCTTTTCTTTCTACTAGATAGATTATTAATCCCAAAGGGAAATTCACATACTCCAGCAGCAGCATACTGATACAAAAAAACAGTATTAAATTAAAGAGTAATAAAAATGCGTGTAGAAACAGACAATAACATTGAATAATTTTAGCATTTACACGGGTGGAATTGAAGAGTCGCATAGTGTGGGGTCTCCTCAGTCTGTCAGTGGAGCAGGACGGTGACAGCAGTCTGTTGCTGAAGCTACTCCTCTGTCTGGAGATGATCCTGTTCAGTGGATGCAGTGGATTCTCCATGATTGACAGGAGCCTGCTCAGTGCCCGTCACTCTGCCACGGATGTCAAACAGTCCAGCTCTGTGCCTACAATAGAGCCTGCCTTCCTCACCAGTTTGTCCAGGCGTGAGGCGTCCCTTCTTCTTTATGCTGCCTCCTAATCACACCACCGCGTAGAAGAGGACGCTCACCACAGCCGTCTGGTAGAACATCTGCAGCATCTTATTGCAAATGTTGAAGGACGCCAGCCTTCTAAGGAATACTACACACGCTAAAGGGGATAAATACTTACATGATTAATAATGTATGACAGATAATTAGGTATGAAAGGCACTGTTTGATAGATAGATAGATAGATAGATAGGAGTGAAAGGCACAATATAATAGATACAAAAGGCACTATATAATACTGTAGAAATATAGATAGATATGAAAGGTACTATATGATAGGTAGATAGGTAGGTAGAAGTGAAAGGCACTATATAATAGATAGATATAAAAGGCACTATATAATGGAAATATAGATAGATAGGTAGAAGTGAAAGGCAGTATATGATAGATATATAGATAGATAGGTAGGAGTGAAAGGCACTATATAATAGATAGATATAAAAGGCACTATATAATAGAAATATAGATAGATATGAAAGGTACTATATGATATGTAGATAGATATGAAAGGTACTATATGATAGGTAGATAGGTAGGTAGGAGTGAAAGGCACTATATAATAGATATATAGATAGATA
>JANRMT010062841.1:6688181-6709333 GCA_026402145.1 Polypterus bichir lapradei | reverse complement strand
CACTATATAATAGAAGTATAGATAGATATGAAAGGTACTATATGATAGGTAGATAGGTAGGTAGGAGTGAAAGGCACTATATAATAGATAGATATAAAAGGCAGTGTATAATAGAAATATAGGTAGATATGAAAGTTACTATATGGTAGATAGGAGTGAAAGGCACGATGTAATAGTAGATATGAAAGGCACTGTATGATATACTTTTTCATCACCTCAAGGAAATTCAGGCATCTAGTAGCTCAAACACATCAGTTAAAATTATTATAAAAGCAAGGAAAACAAACATCAATAAATAATACAAACTACAAATAGGTCGATTGTGACAGTGTTGGAAGGTAGAGTGGTGACGAGGTCGTGAGTCTCTTGTGTTGACAACAGCGTTTTCAAATCTCACGGCAGTAGGAAGAAATGATCTTCTAAAGCGTTCAATTTAACGGCGGCTCCTTTTACTTCTCTGACCCACCAAAATGTTGTGGAGAGGGCGACTGCTATTGTCAAGGACAGCCTGCACCTTCTTCCTCAGCCACCTTTCCACCACAATTCAAAGTGAGCCCACAGTCCTACCCAACACCAAGCTGGCCCTCTTCGCCAGCTTGTCCAGCCTCTTTGTGTTCTTATCTGTCATGCTGCCTCCCCAACAAACAGCAGCAAAAAGTGGACCCTGGCGACAACGGTCTGATAGAACACAGATAGCTCTTCACTACATATGTTGAATGATCTGAGTCTTCTGAGGAAAAAGAGCCTGCTCTGCCTGTTCACAGACCAGTCCAGTCTGTCATGAAGATGGACACCTAGATATACTGTAAATGTGTAAGTCTGCACCACCTCAGTGTCCTTTCCCTCGGACGTTAACAGGCTGAATGGGGTGTTTAGACCGGTGGAAATCCACACTCCTCTCCTTGGTCTTCATTGTGTTCCGACCCAGGCAGCTCTTATTGCTCCAGTCACTGGGATCCCACTATTGCCCTTCTTACCCCTTTCCTCATACACAGTTCTGAATGTGTAAAACATCTGACTTCTATTTAAAGTCTGCTATGTACAGTATAAGGAGAACAGGAATGGGGCCCCAACAGTCCCTTGTGGGACTCCATCGTTGCTCACTACCGTACCGGAAACGCAGTTCACCAGCTTGAAAAGTTATGAATTCAGGAGATGAAGGAGGAATCCGCTCCCATCCTGTCCAGTTTATGTTTAAGAATGGAGGGTCTAATGGTGTTGAAAAAAATCAAAAAGCATAACCCTCACATAACTGCCTGGTTCATCCAAAAAGGAGTGTGTCTGGTAGAGCATGTAGAGGACAAATCTTTCTATATAATACGCTACCGTGGCTGTCCATTTGTCTGTCCAGGATTTTAAATCGCCTGTAGCTCACAAACTGTTTGACCGATTGACCTGAAATTTGATACACGTGTACTACGTGACGTCTATTGTCCGCTTTGGGGGGATGATTGACCTCCAAGGTTATCCCTCATTTTATTTTTATTTAATTGTAGAATCAACTCTCGGCAGCGGCCAGCAGGGCGGCACATGTGTACGGGTGTCATTCTCATTCCCTACCACCTTCGCTGTCACTTCCTCTCCCTCTTCATATCTTAAATCATTCTTGAGGCAAATTGATGACTTAAGTGCCAGCTTAAGTAAAAATTATAGAAAACATATGAAGTAACTGCGACACAAACACTGACTTAATCAGTTTTAACGTGAAAAGACGCCGACAGAAGAAGAGAAGAAGCGGGCCGCTGGGGTGGAGAAGAGACGTGCTGCTCAGGAAACAGCAAGCACATCAAACTCTGAGCAAATGAATGGTAAACAGAGACAGAGAAAGAGGAGGAAAACTAGTGTGGTCCCCGGCCGGGGCTGGAGCCTTGTGCCTCCTCCAGACCGCGAGGGGGCGTCCACCCTGGTTATGTTGGGGGCCTCGGGTGAAGGGCTTGGAAGCCCAGCCCTGTAGGGACCCGAGGCCACCGCCAGGCGGCGCCCCGGTGCCAGAATATTCCATGTGGTCCCCGGCCGGGACGCCCAGGAGGACCGGAGGAGGGCTTGTGCCTCCTCCAGACCGCGAGGGGGCGTCCGCCCTGGTTATGTTGGGGGGCCTCGGGTGAAGGGCTTGGAAGCCCAGCCCTGTAGGGACCTGAGGCCACCGCCAGGCGGCGCCCCGGTGCCGGAATATCCCGTGTGGTCCCCCGCCGGGACGCCCAGGAGGACCGGAAGAGGGCTTGTGCCTCCTCCAGACCGCGAGGGGGCGTCCGCCCTGGTTATGTTGGGGGGCCTCGGGTGAAGGGCTTGGAAGCCCAGCCCTGTAGGGACCCGAGGCCACCACCAGGCGGCGCCCCGGTGCCGGAATATCCCGTGTGGTACCCGGCCGGGGCTGGAGCCCGGCTGGGATGCCCAGGAGGACCGGAGGAGGGCTTGTGCCTCCTCCAGACCGCGAGGGGGCGTCTGCCCTGGTTATGTTGGGGGCCTCGGGTGAAGGGCTTGGAAGCCCAGCCCTGTAGGGACCCGTGGCCACCGCCAGGCGGCGCCCCAGTGCCTGAATATCCCTGGTGTGGCGGAAGTGCTGGGGGGAAGAAGACAGGAGACACCCGGACGGCTTCCGGGTGCCCAGCCGGCACTTCCGACACAGAGGGGTGTGTCCAAGGGGGAGTGCCGGGAAGCAGCTGGAGCCCATCTGGGTTCCTATTTAAGGGGCCGCTTCCCTCCAGTCAGCAGTGGATGTCGGGTGAAGTGGACAGAGCTGGAGAGAGGACTGGAGGCGGCCAGGAGGGCACAAGGACTGTGAGGCCTGGACATTGGGGAAATCGGTGGCACAAATGGAGGCACTGGGGTTTGTGGTGCACGTGCACTGTATATATTGTAAATAAACAGTGTGTTGGGTGCAACAATGATGTCCGTCTGTCTGTGTCCGGGCCAGCGTTCACACTAGGAATGGTCAAGTCAGGTATAACGTGCAGTGCGCTGTTACTGGTTTATATGTAATACGCTTCCGTGACTGTCCGTATGTCTGTCCAGGATTTTAAATCACCTGGAGCTCGCAAACCATTTGAACTATTGACCTGAAATTTGATACACGTATACTACGTGACGTCTATTCTCTGCTTTCAGGGTGAGGATTGACCTCCAAGGTTATTCCTCTTTTTATTTTCATTTTATTTTATTGTAGAATCAACTCTCGGCCGCGGCCAGCAGGGCAGTCGTGTGGCGCATGTGTGCGGGCGCCGTTCTCATTTCCTACCACCTTCGCCATTACTTCCTCTACCTCTTCATATCTTAAATCATTCTTGAGGCAGATTGAAGATTTAAGTGCCAACTTAAGTGAAAACGTACTAAGTAATTGCAACACAAACAACTGACTTAATCAGTTTTAACGCGAAAAGACGCCGATAACAGAAGAGGAGAAGCGGGCTGCTAGGCTGGAGAAGAGACGAGCTGCTCAGGAAACAGCAGGCGCATCAAGCTCTGAGCAAACGAATGATAAACGTACAGAGAAAGAGAATGAAAACTAGGAATGGTCACGTCAAGTGTACTCACTGCACGTTATCATGCACTACGCCGTTACTGGTATTTTATATTTGTCATTAATTTTGCAGAGTCATTTAAGAGCCTTTTTTTTGTCAATCGGTGTCAAAAATGCCAAATTAATTCCATCTGTGATTGAACATTGTGTGGCAATAAAATGCGAAAACGTCCAGGGGTGAAGACTTTATAGAATTATTGTTCATAGATCATGGGAAAGGTGCTATATAAATAAAAAGTATTATTATTTTATTATTATTTGTATATTTTTATAAATAAATGATTCACACTTTCCGTCTTAGTTGAGTATAATCCGTTTTTATATCCCACTTTAACCAAGCCTGCCATGGACACTTTGTCTGTCTGTCTGTCTCAATACATCAAAGAATTAATGGGAAGACATTTTTTGTATTCCAGGCATCAGTCGTCCGTGACCCCAAGTAGCAGAGAGAGAGCTTTGCTTAACGCCGAGCCTCCCTGATCCACTTCCATTCATCCCCATGCGAGCTCATCTGTCCTCCTCAATTAATTCCTTATTGACTATGTGTCACTGGCTGGTGGCGATTTGCAAATTAAATTAAAAAAAAATGAATTAACACCTTGATGTAGAAATCTGTTTCCAGCTCCCTTGTGACATTAGGTTGTTTGGTTGTATACTGCATGACACTTAAGATCATCGCATGTTCTCACATTTCACACATACATATACGCAGCCTTGTGAAAAAGTAAGTGCACCCCAAGGAAGCACAGGCCCACAACGGACTGTGCCTACAGATAAAGGTGATCTACCTGAATAAATGCACAAGGAAAATTTGCCTTCTCAGCCATTTATTCAACAAAAATATCCGTATGACTTCTGGGGAAAACGTTAAGTCCACCCTTGGCCTCAGAAGCTGGTATTACCCCCTTTAGAGGAATGACGACTTGCAGGCGTCCTGTAATCACTGACGTCAACTCGGTGACATTTTGTCCACTCCTCCCATGCAAAAATTCCTCCGGTTGCAAGATGTTTGGTGGGTTTTCTTGCATGTCCTGCCCATTTCAAATGGCCCCCACAGCACTTCAAACTTTGAACTTTGACATAGCCTACCCATAGCTTTCCCTTCCTTGGTGGATTTGCTAGTGTGCTTCAAATCATTATCATGTTGAAACGTCCATTTCTGGTTCAACTTTGACTTTTGGACATTCACCTCAAGCACACTTTGATATGATGCAGAATTCAGAGTTGAACTCGATTTCTGCGAGCTGCCCAAAGCAACCCCAAACCAGAACATTTTCAAGAACAACATTTATTTCTGTCACACATTTTCATGCAAATAATGTAGCTGAAAGTGCTTTACATGATGAAGAAAGAGAAAAAAAGACAAAGAATTAAAATAAGAGAACACTAATTAACATAGAATAAGAGTAAGGTCCGATGGCCAGGGAGGACAGAAAAAACAAAAAAAACTCCAGACGGCTGGAGAAAAAAATAAAATCTGCAGGGGTACCAGGCCACGAGACCGCCCAGCCACCTCTAGGCATTCTACCTAACATAAATGATCAGTCCTCATGGTATTCAGGGTTCTCATGGAAGAACTTGATGATGACGGTCACATGGACTTCTGGCCTTTAATTCATCAATGTAGGGACATCACGGTGCTTTGATCCGGTGGTGGTGGCGCAGGTCGCCACCACAGAAAACCAGAAAAAGAACAGAAGAGAGAGTAGGGGTTAGTACGGATTTTGGAGCCACCATGAATAGTAATGATAATTAAATGCATATAAAGAGTATCAGGAATAAACTAAGATGAAGTTATGAGAAGGCCATGTTAAAGTAATGAGTTTTTAGCAGTTTTTTTAAAGAGCTCCACCGTATCAGCCTGGCAAATTCCTATTGGCAGGCTATTCCAGATTCCAGAAGGCCGCCCGCCTCACCACCTCTTTTAAGTTTTGCTCTTGGAATTCTAAGCAGACACTCATTTGAAGATCTAAGGTTACGATTTGGAATATAAGATGTCAGACACTCCGATATATAAAATGGTGCAGATTATTTAAGGCTTTGTAAACCATCAGCAGTATTTTAAAGTCAATGGCACAGGTAACCAGTGTAGTGACATCAAAACTGGAAAAATGTGTTCAGATTTTCTTTTCCTAATTAGGATTCTAACAGCTGCATTCTGCACTAATTGCAGTCGATTGATGTCTTTTTTGGGTGGTCCTGAGAGGAGTGCGTTACAGTAATCTAGTCGACTGAAAACAAAAGCGTGAATTAATTTCTCAGTGTCTTTCAATGATATAAAAGGTCTAACTTTTGTTATATTTCTTAAGTGAAAAAATGCTGTCCTAGTGATCTGATTAATATGCGATTTAAAATTCAGGTCACAGTCAATAGTTACCTCCATCTTGACTTTTAATCCTAATGCATCAAGTTTATTTCTAATAGCCTCATTATATCCATTATTGCCAATCACTACAATTTCAGTTTTCTCTTTATTTAGCTTGAGAAAATTACTACTCATGCATTCAGAAACACAAGTAAGACATTGTGTTAGTGAAACAAGAGAGTCGGGGTCATCAGGCGCTGTTGATAAATACAGTTGTGTGTCGTCAGCATAGCTGTGGTAACTCACGTTGTGCCCCGAGATAATCTGACCTAACTGGAGCATGTAAATCAAAAAAAGCAACAGACCCTGGATAGAGCCTTGTGGACCTCCATATAGAATATCGGGGGTCTTTGAAGTATAATTACCACAAATAACAAAGAATTTTCTACCTGCAAGGTAGGATTCAAACCAATTTGACTCTTTGTAGGCTGAATATTTTTTCTAAAAAACTCAGTTTTGTGAAAAGCACACAAAGCGATGGTGTCACACCTAAAACGTCTGTTGCTATGTGCTGTGGCTGCTGTTGGCGCATGTTTGGCATCTCTGTGGCCAGCAGGAATGCACGGTGGGCCGGTTGCCTTGGCTGTCTTCGCACAGCAGGTCAGCAGTGGTGGCAGTCGCAGTGTGATGCAATATGGTTTGTACCTCTTGTCATCATCATACTATAAGTGGTGGTCCATGCTGGCGAATGCTGCCATAGGCACATCAGCTACCCAAACGTATTCAGCATCACGAGATCGGCTGATGCTGGTACCACACTTTTGTTTTCGATCTCCATCTCCAGATCACATGCATCAAATTTCAAGTCCAACAAGTCAGAGTCCAATTCAGCGATAATGCGTAAAACGTCCATGGGGTATTTTAATTTGTACATTTGCTTTGGTCTTTCGCCAGATGTCGATGCCATTTTAGAAATTGTTTGCTCTTCGCTAGTCACGCAGGGAATCTCGGTCAAATCAACAAAGCTACTTAACTTTCCTTCTAGCAAAGAGAGTCGAACTAAAACACAAGGGCGAGTTTTGCCGCAGTTCACAGCCGATTACCGCCCTCTACCCACTGAATTCCGACAAAAGTCGACATCAGCCCTGAAAGAGTGAAGACCCTGCCAGAGAGGCCGACCCATTGACTGAGTGATCAATGGTATCACATGCAGCACTCAGATCTAAGAGGATGAGAACAGATAAATGGCCTCTGTCTGCATTTACCCGCAAGTCATTGACTACTTTAACGAGTGCAGTTTCTGTGCTGTGATTTGTTCTGAAAACCGACTGAAATTTATCAACAATAGCAGGTATATTGAGGTGACCATTTAGCTGCATAATGACGGCCTCCTCTAGGATTTTACTTAAGAAGGGCAGGTTAGAGATGGGGCTAAAATTTTCAAAAGCAGAGGAGTCAAGATTATTTTTCTTGAGTAGGGGTTTAACGACAGCAGTCTTAAGACAGTCTGGGAAGACCCCCGTATCTAATGACGAGTTTACTATGTCAAGAACATTATCAATTAGCACGCCTGATACTTCTTTGAAAAACCTTGTTGGTATTGGGTCAAGGACGCAGGTGGAGGGTCCCAGTTGAGAAATTATTTTATATAAATCAGGTAAATCTATCCTGGTGAAAGAATTTAATTTGTTTATAACGGAGCACTGGGGCTTAGGAGGATCCGCAGTGTTGGGGAGATATACTATATTACTTTTAAAATCATTAATTTTTTGATTGAAAAATAGAGCAATAGCCTCACTGGAAGTATTCTGGAGGCATTCCATTGAGTTACCTGGTTTAGCAGACGATCAATCGTAGAGAATAAGACTCTGGGATTACCGGCATTGTTATTTATAATCTTAGAGAAATAGCAGCGCCTCTCAAGACGGACTGTGTTATTGTACAATACAATACAATTTATTTTTTGTATAGCCGAAAATCACACAGGAAGTGCCGCAATGGCCATTAACAGGCCCTGCCTCTTGACAGCCCCCCAGCCTTGACTCTCTAAGAAGACCAAGAAAAAAACCCTTGTAGGGAAAAAATGGAAGAAACCTCGGGAAAGGCAGTTCAAAGAGAGACCCCTTACCAGGTAGGTTGGGCGTGCAGTGGGTGTCAAAAGAAGGGGGTCAATACAACACAACACACAGAACAGAACAAATCCTCAATACAGCATAAAAATTTTAGTACGGAGTAGAATTTAACAGTAGATGATATCACATAATAAGATTTGGATTTGTTTAGAGTCATGGAGACCTCAGCCATCAAGCTGCCTCCCCCAATTTGTCATTCCATAGCTGAAACAGTGCTGGGCCAGCCAATCCGATGAAAGGACCCCTCTTTCCCATGATTCCTGCGATCCTCCATCAGGGATGACTTTACCATAAGCAGGCAAACAACTTGGCAGGCGGGCCGTGGCACCAAGTGCCACATTTGAGTACCGAGAACAGAAACAGAATAGGTCAGGGTTAGTATTCAATTTTATTCTGTTATTTTAGCCTTCAATATCTCATAGTGGATAGTTAGTTTAGTTTTTCTCCATTTGCGCTCAGCTCTCCGGCATGTTCTTTTTAAATCAGACACTCTTTGGGTCTTCCATGGTATAGCAATGCGAGAAGATTTTTTTAACTGTCTTTTCAGGTGCGACTATGTCAGCAGAAGCTCTCACCTTAGTATTAAATTTTCCGCCTTACTATTTACATTATCCTCACTACAAATGGACTGGTTGCTTAGAATGTCTGTAAATTTTGAAGCTGCTGATGAATCCAACCATCCATTATCCAACCTGCTATATCCTAACTACAGGGTCACAGGGGTCTGCTGGAGCCAATCCCAGCCAACACAGGGCGTAAGGCTGGAAACAAACCCCGGGCAGGGCGCACACACACACACACTCCCATCCACACACCAAGGACAATTTAGGATCACCAGTGCACCTAACCTGCATGTCTTTGGACTGTGGGAGGAAACCCACGCAGACACGGGGAGAACATGCAAACTCCATGCAGGGAGGACCTGGGAAGCGAACCTGGGTCTCCTAACTGCGAGGCAGCAGCACTACCCACTGCGCCACTGTGCCGTCCGTTTTCTATCATTACTTCTATATTAAATAGTAAAAGAAAATGGTCTGATAGTTCTCTCACCTTAGTATTAAATTTTCCGCCTTACTATTTACATTATTCTCGCTATTGTAGTTAGCTCTATAAATGGACTGGTTGCTTAGAATGTTTGTAAATTTTGAAGCTGCTGATGAATCAAAGAAGCGTTTTTTAACAATATGCTTCTCGTGAATGTTTTCCATCATCCATTCAACCATCCATTATCCAATCCGCTATATCCTAACCACAGGGTCACGGGGGTCTGCTGGAGCCAATCCCAGCCAACACAGGGCGCAAGGCTGGAAACAAACCCCAGGCAGGGTGCCAGCCCACCACAGGGCACACACACACACACACACACCAAGCACACACTTGGGACAATTTAGGATCGCCAAATCACCTAACCTGCATGTCTTTGGACTGTGGGAGGAAACCCACGTAGACACGGAGAGAACATGCAAACTCTACGCAGGGAGGACCCGGGATGCGAACCTGGGTCTCCTAACTGCGAGGCAGCAGCACGTGCCACTGTGCCGCCTGTTTTCTATCATTACTTCTATATTAAATAGTAAAAGAAAATGGTCTGATAGACCAATATCAATGATCTGCTTCACATCAACTTTCAGTCCTTAACCCTAACCCTAACCCTAACCCTTTAGTAATTACTAAGTCTAACGTATGACCTGCTTTACGTGTAGGCTGATTAACGAGTTGCCTCAAATCAAAAGAGTCCAGGAGGTTCATAAATTCTTTTACTTTTGGGTCACACTGATTATCGATATGAAAGTTAAAGTCGCCAACTATTTGGAGCGTGTCATAGTTCGCAATTTTAATTGACACCAAGTCTGAGAATTTCTCAAAGAAAGATGCATTGTATTTAGGAGGTCTATACACAGATAATACTAGAAACCATCGTGCTTTATGGCTCCTGTGAAGTTCTTCCTCATTGTCTTCAGTTTGCATCCAACATGTCTACTTGTCAATGTGGCCAAACACCTCTGCTCTTTGATTCATCTGTCCAGAGCTCATTGTTCCAGAAGGCCTGGTCATTGCCTAAATGTTGGGAACTTGAACCCCGGACACAGACAGACATGGGCGTCAAATGTCCCAAAACACACACGTCTAATTCCTTCTCCGCACAACACAATGAACACAGTGCACAAATCACCACCAATTATGCTCTCAGCCCTTTCTCTTCACTTCTCTTTTCCGCCACCTCCACTCTTCACTCGCAAGCTCCATTTTCTTTCTCCCAACTCTGGCTCTCCGAGTGGAGTGAGGTGGCCTCCTTTATACCCAGAAGTGCTCCAGGTGCTTCCCAATCAACATCCGGCAACACTTCCGGGTGTGGCGGAAGTGCTGCATGCCCAGAGTCCAGAGCTGTACAGACGCCCCCTGGTGGTGGCCACGGACCCCCGTCGGGTTCAGCTTTTAAGTTCCAGTTCTGTGGTCCCAATGTAAACCAGGAGGTCTGCCCTCTTGTGTCCCAGGGGAGGTACTGCTAGTAATATGTTCACTCCCCCAGTCATCTCTTCAAAAGGGCGTCCTATCGTACTGTTCAATGGCACACTCTAATGTTCTTGTTGGACAGCAAAAGTTTTTTTTCCTGGCACACCCCACATGCAAGTCAGATTTGTGTAAACTCTTTCAGATTGTCGATGCTCTTAGATGCCAACTGGTGCAAGGCTTTGCCGCAGAATGAAAATGTGGAGTTCTTGAAGGCTTCTTTTAGTATCAAACAGTCAGCTCCTGGGCTGAATTTGCTGGGGTGGCCAGTTCTGGACAGATCAGCGGTGCTTTCAAATTGACGCTACTTGTCGATGATTTTTCAAATCATCAGTTTTTAAATCCTTTTCCAGACTCCTAGGCATCCACAAGCTTCTTTCTGAAGGCCTTAGGGTGGCATGATGACGCCACACACGTCAATAGCAAAGAGAACACCAGGCTGTGATGGTCCGAGTCTGCTTCCAGGAACCTCTTGAACCCAGAAATTAGAACTTTACAGAAGCCTGAGAGAGAAAGAGACCTATTTAAATAACATCCTTCTGTATATAAAATCCACCATCTGTCTGTCTGTGTGTCCGCTCTTCACGAGAGAACTACTTAACGGATTTAGATTGGATTTTTTTTCTATAATTTGTTTGAACATGTTGGTTGATTTTGTAACTTCTGTCATCACTCTAAGTATCATAGTTCTTTTGCAGGAGCGATTTATTCGTGCTAATCAGAGAGACGGGCTGCAGGCCGAGAGGAGGGGGAGGCAGGACCTCAGGAGTAGGGAGCCGGGCAGGGACCCTCCTCACTCACGCGCCAGCCTCTGTTCGAGTCGGTGTTCCTCATGCCATGTGTTGGAGCGTATTTTGCCTCCGCTTAGCTAGCGATACCCGTTTGTTCAACAGACATTATCATCTCGAGATTGTTAACGTTTGACGTTTTTGAGTCAGAGATCACAGCTGCGTGTTTTTCAGACGGTAGCTGCTCATTGACAGAGATATCACGGCCACGTGCTCTTCTCCCCATGCGGGTGACGCTCTCCCGTCAGAGCTGAACACGATCAGATACAGTGCCGATATTTGACATTAGAGCGTACCTACCTTCCGCTTGGCCAGAGATACCTTGACAACTTTTTACATTTTTGGCAAAGAGATCACAGCTACACTCTCACCCCTGATAGCAAAACCAAAAATATTTTATATCAAGAGGCCCTCAGATACGAAAGCTATTAATATAAATTCTTCTTATTGCAAAGTATTACATTTCTTTTAGCTCTTTTATTGATTTTTAAAGGTTGTGCTGTTTCACTACTACATGGGGGGGCAGCTAGTAGATAATAAAACAAACAACAACCCACTGAACGCACATAAGAACTGCTGCAATCCATACCAGGACTATAGGTGGCAGTAAGATGGCCAGACGTTCAGTTGAAGGTGTTAACATATGAATAAAGGAGGTCCAGCCTGTTGTGTCCGAAAAAGGAACCTGCCATTGTACTGTACGTTGGTTCAGAATTGCTCATTGTGTATAAAAAAAAATAATCATTGAGAGGATGATGCCACCGCTCCTGGAGTTGGGGTTGGCACTGTGGGCGGGTGCAGTGAAGTGACGACGTTGTGCTGGAGGCTGACATCACCAGGTAGGCCTCGTGCTGCGAGTCCACAGTGGCTCATATGCTCAGATTATTCATTGTTCCATTAAGTTTCAGACTTCCTGTTCCCAAATGTCTTTTTGCCAGTGTGTTTATTGCTCAAGTTCAAGCACTTTATTGTCATTGTGTTTCACAATGAAATGACTTTTTGTGACAGCCCCAAAGTGCATTTAAAGAAAAGTCAAATACTGTAATTCCAAATATGTCGTATACAGTGTTAAGTGATCAAGTAACCAGAGAAAATTTTTATTGCTCAAAGTACAGCCGCATAAATTGTTATTGCACCTGTTAATGAATAGTACATTATGTGAGGTGCGATCCAAAAGTTCCCAGAATGCATTTAATCTGCAGCCAGAAGGGTTTGGTTATATCAATCGCCGCTAGACAGCAGTTCAAGTTGTCCTTGAGAGCTGTTATCACGCGTTATAACGTCAGCGCAGTTGTTTTTCAAGGCGCAGTTCTCGTTTAAACTTCGGTTGTGTCTGTGAAGGGTTGTTCGTGAAAATGAGTGATTTGAAAGACCCAAAAGAGCTCGACAAGTTCACAGCAACACCAAGTCAATGCTCATTTGCTTCTTTGATGTGAAGGTTGTCATCCACAAGGAATTTGTGCCACAAGGACAGACGGTGAATGGAGCTCTCTACAGGGATGTTCTAAGGCGTTTGCGAAATCGAATTCGCCGAACACGTCCTCAGATGTGGGCTGACAAGTCATTTCTTTTGAATCACGACAATGCACCAGCTCACACATCTCTGATTGTGGGCAAATTTTTGGCTTCTACAAAGTTTACTGCCACCCTCCGTACTCCCCTGATTTAGCGCCGTCTGATTTTGTTTTTATTTCCTAAGATGAAGACGAGGCTCAAGGGACGCAGATTTGAGATGGTGGAGGAGATCCAAGCGGTAACAACCGACGTCTTAAACACACTGACAAAAAACGACTTCCAGAGGTGCTTCGAAAGGTCGAAATATTTCGCTGGGATTGGTGTATCAACTCAGCGGGTGACTATTTTGAAGGAACTGTTCACCATTAATATTTATTTTGTGTGTATGCTTTTAAATGAATGCATTCCGGGAACTTTTGGATCACACCTCGTATATTCTGTATTGTAATACATTAGTATATTGCACGTTACCAGTGTAGCTTATTGCACATCTTCAATTAAAAATGATCTCAGACTGAGGAGATTCAGAGTTCAGAAAGTTTATGGCAATGGGAAAAAAGGCTATTTATTAGTCTGTTTGTGTGTCCACGGATTGACCTAAAGCGTCTGCCTGACGGGAGGAGCTCAAACAAAGAATTTCCAGGATGAGTTTGGTCCTTGAGAATGTTTTTGGCCCTTCTCACACAGCGAGTCTTATACGAGAGTTCGAGTGATGGCAGTTCAGTCCCAATAATGGCCTCTGCTCTTTTTACGACCCGCTGCAGGGCTTCTTTAGCAGCCTTGGTGCAGCTGTTGTACCTGCAGGCCATCATGCAGTTAGTTAAGATGCTCTCTATAGTGCGTCTATAGAAATTAACCAGCAACTTCTGGAGGAGGTCAGCTCTCCTTAGCTTCCTGAGAAAATCGAGGCCTTGTTGTGCTTTGCCTATTATAGCCTAGGACAGGTCCTCTGAGATGGCGACTCCTAGAAACTTAAAGCTGGAAACTCTCTCCTCAGCATCTGCATTGATTGTTATCGGACTGTGATTGGTCTTTTTAGTGGTCCTAAAGTCCAGAATAACTACTTTGGTCTTTTTGGTATTTAAGACCAGGTTGTTGGTGTTGCACCATGCTGTCAGATTCTGAACCCTCTATGCAGCTTCATTGTTCTCTGTTACAAGCCCAATGGCAGTCGTATCATCTGCAAATTTAACAATAACTAGCGACTGGGAGACCGATCGAATCAGGCTACAAATTCTACGTTTGTGAAATCCATACTTTCTCTGCAAAGAATTATTTGTTTTTTTAAGTCCTTGAAATGATTTTGTTATCATAGCACTGATTTGTGCTTAAAATAGACCTTTTCGGCCGATGTAATGAAGAGCTTCCTGTTTAAACCGGGCTGCGAGACGTGAACTCGGCTCTTCGGCGCACCTCATTTGATTTTTTTCCGGCAAAGAAATTTTCAAAACAAACCGTATTTTACGACTCTAATCAGAGTCGGCGTAATAATTATGTTGGCGTGGTCTTTTTAGATCTGAGATCGGCTCAAATTTAAACAATGACCGTTGTTAATACCCAGCCGTCATTACTCGGTTTGCCAATAGATGTCAGAAGGACGGATGCCAAAACCGAACTGCCCAAAGATAGATTTCGACGTACCAAGCAAATGGCGATACGTTCTAAATTACTTACGGTTCCGGAGCTGTCGAAGGGTTTAGGTCAGTCGACGATGTTAGTCCTGAAAAGTACGCCCCACCAAAGCAACGTTCCAAAAACCAACTGAACTTACTGTTATCTGCTCGAACCAACACCGACTTACTATATTCTGCTGTCCAGCGGCGTCACTGAAGCATTCGAACATTCTCAGCCAATCATGCAATACTGCGTCCGCATTTGCCACTACATGTTCTAACTGCAGAGGCAGAGTCCCATTGCATGGTTCTAACTTGTATTGAGTCGAGGTACTGACGCGAACACCATACACACAAGGAATTGACTTGAACACCATACACACGGGGTATTGACTTGAACACCATACACACGGGGTATTGACTTGAACACCATACATACGGGGTATTGAGGCGAACGCCATACATACGGGGTATTGACGCGAACACCATACACACGGGGTATTGACGTGAACACCATGCATACGGGGTATTGACGCGAACACCATACACACGGGGTATTGACTTGAACACCATGCATACGGGGTATTGACGCGAACACCATGCATACGGGGTATTGACGCGAACACCATACACACAGGGTTTTGACGCGAATACCAGACACACGGGGTATTGATGCGAACACCATACATATGGGGTATTGACGTGAACACCAGACACACTTGGTTTTGACGCGAACACCAGACACACGGGGTATTGACGTGAACACCATACATATGGATAGTATCAAATTATATATAAGGATGTTTGATTGGTGGATGGGTTGACAGTCATGGGTGAAGAGTGCATAGAGAAGAGGACTTAGTACACATCCTTGCGGCACACCAGTGCTCAGGGTAAGGGTGGAGGATGTGTGTTTGCCCATCCTGACAGACTGGGGGCGGTTGGTGAGAAAATCCAGTAACCAGTTGCATATGGACGGAGCAAGTCCTAGCGCATATGCAACTGGTTACTTAGTGAATTACAGAGTTAGATGTATACCTATTCTGTTTCTGTTCTCGGTACTCAAATGTGGCAATTGGTGCCACGGCCCACCTGCCAAGTTGTTTGCCTGCCTATGGTAAAGTCATCCCTGATGGAGGATCACAGGAATCATGGGAAAAAGGGGTCTTTTCATCGGATTGGCTGGCCGAGCAACGTTTCAGCCGTGGAATGGCCAAATGGGGAGGCAGCTTGATGGATGAGGTCTCCAGGACTCTAAAAGTATCCAAATCTTATTATGTTATATCATCTACAGTTAAATTCTGCTCCGTGCTTCTAAAATTTGTATTATGCTGTATTAAGGATTTGTTCTGTTCTGTGTATTGTATTGTATTGACCCCCTTCTTTTGACACCCACTGCACACCCAACCTACCTGGAAAGGGGTCTCTCTTTGAACTGCCTTTCCCGAGGTTTCTTCCATTTTTCCCTACAAGGTTTTTTTGGGAGTTTTTCCTTGTCTTCTCAGAGTCAAGGCTGGGGGGCTGTCAAGAGGCAGGGCCTGTTAAAGCCCATTGCGGCACTTCCTGTGTGATTTTGGGCTATACAAAAATAAACTGTATTGTATTGTATAAAATTGAGCTGATTTCCTCTGTAGATCTAACCATGATCATCGTCCTGATTGAATTCTTTCATTTTCTTCAATTTTCTAGGAACATCAAGACAATGTCCTGGGTGGCACCATGCAGGCCGCAGTGGGGCTACTGAGCAATCTAGTTGTCCATAAGGAGACAAATCTCCAGGAACTCTTCAAAGAAGGTATTTGCTTTTCTTATGAAACACCGGACGTCGTATTTGCTTCGCTTATGTGCTGCAATTTGCTTTCCCTTTGCCACATTCATATTTGTGATAATCTAAAAAAAAAAAAAATTGGTGCTAACGTTTAAAAAGGCATCCCATTTTTTTTATTATGGTCTGCCTCCTGTGCTGCGTGCTTTTCTCTCTAATGTGTAAATAATAATAAAAAAAAAATCTTTTAGCATCTTCACAACTTGCTGAACCCTGCTTAGCCACCTGTCACAGCTGAGAACAGTCTCGGCATTTTTGAGTTCTTAAAATTAATGTGGCAGTGTTGCTCTAACACGTCTGTGTTTATAGGTGTTAACAAAAAACACAACACATGTACAAGGGGGCAGGAAGATGAATGACTGCCGTGTTGATTTACAAAGGAGCGACGTTCAGCTCCTACCGCAACTCCCGCTCAGGGGACCTGCCCTTTCCCTTTGAAGACAACTGGCCATCAGATGAAATTAATACAAATTAATTAGAACAGTTATCCTACTTGAAATTAAATACCAACCCATAATATATTAATTTACACTATTGCTCAAAAGTTTTAGAACCCTTCAGTTTTTCTTCAAATTTTATCAGCTGAAATGCAATGAATGGCCTAAAGTGGTGACGAGGTTAGCAGTAAACTGCCAGAGGTTTACATTTAAAGTTTAGTTTAGCAAAAAGGAGGAAGGAGGGAACCAGTTTTAGTTAACTCCTTCCATTCCAAGCTACACCGGCCTGTTAATGTCCTTTCATGTCAGCCCACCTGTAGCTAGCTGGAAATTTCAGAATATTACGAATGGGCCTTCTTGAGGGAACAACTAAGTGGTTACATGCTACAGATGTTCTGCAACTCCTTCTTCTTCTTCTTCTTTCAGCTGCTCCTGTTAGGGGCTAGCACAATGGACAATCTTGTTTCATATCTTCCTATCCTCGTCATCTTGCTCTGTCACACCCATCGCCTGCATGTCCTCTCTCACCACATCCATAACCCTCCGCTTAGGCCTTCCTCTTTTCCTCTTGCCTGGCAGTTCTATCCTTAGCACCTCCCAATATACTCAGCATCTCTTCTCTGCACATATCTAAACCAACTCCATCTCGCCTCTCTGACTTTGTCTCCCAACTGTCCAACCCTGAGCTGACCCTCTAATGTCCTCATTCCTAATCCTGTCCATCCTCGTCACACCCAATGCAAATCTTAGCATCTTTAACTCTGCCACCTCCAGCACTGTCTCCTGCTTTCTGGTTAGTGCCACCGTCTCCAGACCATATAACACAGCTGGTCTCACTACTGTCCTGTAGACCTTCCCTTTCACTCTTGCTGATACCCGTCTGTCACAAATCACTCCTGACACTCTTCTCCACCCACTCCACCCTGCCTGCACTCTCTTCTTCACTTCTCTTCCACAATCCCCATTACTCTGTACTGTTGATCCCAAGTATTTAAACTCATCCACCTTCTCCAACTCTGCTCCTTTCATCCTCACCATTCCACTGACCTCCCTCTCATTCACACACATGTATTCTGTTGTGGTGGTTCTACGGACCTTCATTCCTCTCCTCTCTAGAGATATCTTCACCTCCCTTCCACAATTTCTGTTACTCTGTACTGCATCAGACCAGGCAATGTTTTTCCAGTCTTGTATTGTCCACTTTTGCTGAGCCTGTATGACTTGTAGCCTCAGTCGCCTGTTCTTAGCTGACAGGAGTGTCACCCGGTGTGGTCTCCTGCTGCTGTAGCCCTCCACCTGCTTCAAGGTTTGACATGTTGTGTGTTCAGAGATGCTCCTCTGCATACCTCGGCTGTAACGGGTGCTTATTTGAGTTCCTGTTGCCTTTCTACCAGCTCAGACCAGTCTGCCCATTCAGACTCTGACCTCTGACATTTTCACTCAGACAACTGCCGCTCACTGATATTTTCCCTTTTTCAGACCAGTTGATTCTGGTGTTCGTCAGCGGTGTGTTCTGCTCCTACTCTGTTCAATGCTTGTATGGACTGGGTGGTGGGCAAGTTGTGGGGTCCAGCGGCTGTGGGGGCATCTGTTGGTGAAGAAAGATTCACGGATCTTGACTTTGCTGACGATGCTGTGATCTTCACGGAGTCAATGGAGGCACTGATTGGGGCGCTCAAGACAGTGAGCGAGGAGTCTGAGTGTCTGGGCTTGCGAGTGTCCTCATAAAAACCAACATCCAGGCCTTTAATGACCTCTTGGGCACGGCCATCAGCAGTGTGTCTGTCTGTGGAGAGAGTGTCGACCTCGTCGAGAGGTTTACTTACCTCAGCAGTGACATTCATGTCTCTGGTGACTCTTCCTGTGAAGTCAGTAGACGGATTGGGAGAGCATAGGGGGGTCATGAGGTCGCTGGAAAGGGGTGTGTGGCGCTCCTGATATCTGTTAAAATAGTCTTTAGAGTCCTGGTGCTTCCTGTCTTGCTACATGTTTGTGAGACATGGACACTATCCGGTGACCTGAGATGAAGACTGGACTCCTTCATGTGTGTCTTTCCGGAAAATCCTTGGGTACCGTTGGTTTGACTTTGTGTTGCTCATGGAGTCCCGAATGAGGCACATGACCTGCTTTGTGAGGGAGCGTCAGTTACGGCACTACGGCCATGTGACACATTTCCCCAAGGGTGATCTGGCTCGTAAGATCCTCATTGTTGGGGACCCGAGTGGCTGGACCAGGCCAAGGGGTCGCCCACATAACACCTGGCTGCGGCAGATAGAGAATCATTTCCGGAGGGTGGGACTGGACCGCATGTCTCCCTGGGGGGTTGCAAACCGGGAATCCCGAGTTGTTTCATCGTGTAGTGTGTGCGGCAACGCGCTTTACCAGTGCATGCTCCCCAACTTGACTTGACTCTGTAAGCCCTAGAGATGGTTGTGTGTGAAAATCCTAGTAGATCAGCAGTTTGTGAAATACTCCGAGCAGCCCGTCGGGCACCAACAGCCATGTCACATTCAAAGTCCCTTCAATCCCCTTTCTTCCCCATCCCGATGCTCGGTTTGAACTTCAGCAGGTCATCTTCACAACGTCTAGAGGCTGAAATTCATTGAGTTGCTGCCGTGTGATTGGCTGATTAGATATTTGTCTTAACAAGCTGTGGCACAGGTGTACCTAATAAAGTGGCCGTTGAGTTTGTTTTCAGTGCTTATTTTAGAGAAACGTCTCTTAATGATGGCATGCGTGATGTTCCATACACACCTAGTTATAAAGTTATTGGACTGAAACACTGGGCTATGGACCAGCTGTTCGTGTAAAAGTTACACGCCTCCCACTCTTCAGAATTTATTCTGGCAGTGCTGGGCACAAGGCAGGGTCATTCGTTATACCCACTCGCGGTCACACACATAGCCACACGGGGCACAGGTGACCTAACCTGCCACATCTGTTAGGGATGTGAGGGGGAAGCCCACTCTGATTTGAAGGCCTGATAATCGCGCTCCTGTAACGACTCTGATGTCATCAGAGGTTATCTTTGTCTGCCCTTCACAGGAGTGCACCTCCGACTGCCCAAGATTATGTAAGTGGAGGCTGTCATCGGAAAAGTCATCTAATGTGGCGCAGGCTTTAGTTTACATGAAGAGATAACTTGGGGCTTTACATCAAGGTCAGAGGGCAGGTAGACAAAAGTCAGTGTAAAGCTCCACCGTAGTGTTTGGGACAGTTGGTGTCACAGGTGTTTGTGGTTTCATGGCTTCATAAGATACCTCAGCTTGCTTCTTCTCCCCTTTGGAGGCTCTAGTTGCTGCTGTTCAACATGAGTACAAGAGTTGTGACAGTGAAAGTCAAAGAAGCCATCATGAGGCTGAAAAACAAGAATCAAACCATTGGAGACATCGGTGAAACCTTAGGATGGCCGAAACCACCCGTCTGGAATATCATGAAGAAGAAAGAACACACTGGTGAGCTCAGTAATCACAAAGGGGCTGGTAGGCCAAGGAAGACCTCCACTGCTGATGACAGAATAATCATCGCTATGGTCAAGAAAAAGCCCCCAACACCTGTCTGACAGACCAGAAACAGACTTTAGGGGGCCGACATGTGAGGGTCAGAGACGACTATCAGCAGAAGACTTCATGAACAGAAACACAGAGGACACACTATAAGATGGAGACCACAAAAACAGGATGGCCAGATTACAGTTTGAGAAAAGGGACTTCAAAGAGCCTGCAGAATTCTGGGAAAATGTCTTGTGGACAGACGAGACAAAGATGAACCTCATCAGAGTGATGGTGAGAGCAAAGTGTGGAGATGAAGAGGAACTGCCCGAGATCCAAAGCAGACCATCTCATCTGTTAAACATGGTGGTGCTGGGGTTCTTATGGCTTGGGCATGTATGACTGACGCACTTCTCTTCATTGATGATGGAACTGCTGACTGCAGCGGCACAATGAATTCTGAGGTGTGTAGAAACATCTCATCTGCTCAAATTCCAGTAAAAGTCTCCAAACTCACTTGAAGGCACTTCATCCTACAACAAGATAATGAGCCAAACACACTGCTGAGGCCACACAGGAGTTTATCAAAGCTAAAAAAAATGGAACATTGGCCACCCAATTTCAATCCAGCTGAGCAGGCCTTCCATATGCTGAAGAGAAAACTGAACAGCACAAGCCCCCCGAAACAAACAGGAGCTGAAGATGGCTGCATGAGAGGCTTGACAGAGCTTCACCAGAGAAGACCCTCAGCACCTGGTGAATGGCAGACTTCAGGCAGTCATCGCATATGAAGGATACGTGACAAACAACTAATGGTGACGGCTTTAACGGACCTGCCATTGCTGTGTCACAAACATGATTGTGCCTAAAAGTGGGCGGGAACAATTAGAAGGCTCACTGTGTGTCTAAAAGTGGGCGGAGACAATTAGAAGGCTCACTGATTGTTTAAAAGTGGGTGGGAGCAATTAGACGGCTCACTGAGTGTCCTAAAGTAGGCGGGAATAATTAGACGGCTCAC
>JANRMT010062841.1:6671546-6683997 GCA_026402145.1 Polypterus bichir lapradei | reverse complement strand
ACTCAGTCCACCTTCTAATTGTTCCCACCCACTTTTAGACACTCAGTCCACCTTCTAATTACTCCCGCCCACTTTTAGGCACAATTCACTCATGGTGGTCTCCAGACGTACAGTATATATATTCCATGTCTGGCTTCAGTGAGACTAATTTAATGGTATCGTCATAAGAGCAGGTGTCAGTTTCTAAGAAAATGTTGAAAATTTCTTGATGTGTTCCGACAATTGACTGGCCATTTAAGCTGGAGCAGCAATGCAGACCACTGTGCTGCTTGCCTCCTTTCTATATCATGTCGGTTTGCCACTCAGCACAAGGAATGACAACAACAACAACATTTATTTCTAGAGCAAATTTTCATACAAAAAATGTAGCTCAAAGTGCTTTACATAATGAAGGATAGAAAAATAAAACGACGACGTACTTTATAAAAGAAAATAAATGTTGCATGTTTTGAGACAGTGCATGGGGGTAAAAAAAAATGTAAAAAGACCACTTGCACCTGCATGCCTGCGTTTTCATTCTGTGGTCGGGCCGGTGTGATGATAGAGCTTTGTTCCCTCGAGGAGGTCGAAGGTAAGCCATTTTATGAGAGTCAGCATCATTATATGGAAATCATGTTGACCCAGCACTAAAAATAACGCTGACAATTAAGGGCGACGGAGAGCAGGCTTCCGGGTGAATGAATTGGGGGGGGCTGTCCGTATTTAATTGGTTGTTCTCTCCGCTTCAGAAGCCCCTGGCATGTGCTTGAGATTGAACTCATTTAAATATAATGAAAAATAAAGTTTTGGAGGGAGCAGAAGATAAGAATCTCTTGGGCTCAGTGTGACGCAATTTACAGCACTGACTGGTGCATCCATAAGGGGGGGCATCAGCATCATTTTTAAACTTCAGAATCATTTTAATGCCTTAATAAATTGCCTTTGTGTTTGGTGTTGCTTTCAGGTCTGTTAGGCAGTAGGTGAACACCAAACCTGGGGGAATGGAAGTCACTGGTAATGATGTGTGATAAAGTGCTGTGATAAGTGATCCGTAGCGCTGTGCAGGGTTTTAAATAATCACATTCTGAGAGCGTGCAGACCCAGAACGGATACAGAGGTGTACGTGACGGCGCTGCTCCGGGGTTGATTGCGGTGCCTAGCTGATCACACGCTTATGTGGAAATGGGAGCGGATCACTCAGGTGCTGCATTCACACCTCGGGTCACGTCTGCACCCGATCAGACCATATAAAGAGAGCCTACACGGGAGGGAACATTGGGAGAGAAAAGTTAAAGGAGAGAACAGAGGTTAAAGACGAAAGAACGAGCGAGAGGCAGAAGAAGATAATGGAGGCAGGTGGTGGCGGTGGTCGAACCTCAAGCAGCAGAGCCTGGGGCGCTCCTATTGAATTACGTGGCCCGCTATGCGGTGTCTCCTGTGGACGCCGAGGTGCTGGCAGTGGGAGATGGGTATGTGGCTCGGTGCGGCACCTCCAGGGATATGGGGACCCAAGCCAGGAATTAATGGTTGTCTGCACCTGTTGGCGGGCATCTCCTCTTACTGCGAGATCCAGACAGGATAAGTGGAGGAGACGCCAGGTATTAGTGGGAAGCATTGGGGCTCGTGTTTTAAAAGGAACAGGGCAGTCCCTGGATTTTTAACCTCAGTTTACGGATTGTTTACTTGGACTCTGTTTTTTTAACCTCCACAGATTTCTCTAATTTTATGGATTATTTTATTTATTTCTGAGAATACCAAGAGTTTTGTTACACTGCACTTTAATTTGGATACTGTTTGGATTCGATAAAAGTACCTGACACTTTGAACCTACACCTTGCTACATGTGTGTGTCCTCATTCGCTTGGCTCATCTCAGTTTATGACCATCGATGGTTTCGGGCTCAAGAGGTTCCCGGCAGCGATTAGCAAGGGTGGAGCTGACCCAGACAGTCACAAGTGCATTATTGGGTCCGTGGCGTTGTACCGTTCGGCTCAGGCTTGTGGGCATGCGGAGAGCTCCACTGCTAAGCTGCGTGGCTGCAGGATGTTTGATGGGGGAGGTGAGCTGATGGCTGGTTACGTGCAGGCACCATCAGCACAACTGGTCCACATTGATATTCTGCGGGTTGTTAGGTGGAACACTTGAATCCACCAGAAGGAGCCTGGGAATAGATAAAAAGAATCCATCCATTATCCAACCCGCTCTATCCTAACTATAGGGTCACGGGGGTCTGCTGGAGCCAATCCCAGCCAACACAGGGCGCAAGGCAGGAAACAAACCCCGGGCAGGGCGCCAGCCCACCGCAGGGCACACACACCCACACACCAAGCACACACTAGGGTCAATTTAGGATCACCAGTGCACCCAACCTGCATGTCGTTGGACTGTGAAAGGAAAACGGAGTACCCAGAGGAAACCCACGCAGACACGGGGAGAACATGCAAACTCCCTGCAGGGAGGACCCGGGAAGCGAACCCAGGTCTCCTAACTGCGAGGCAGCAGCGCTACCCATTGCGCCACCGTGCCACCTCGATAAAAAGAATGAGAGAGAAATTATTTCATGTCATTCTTTAATGGGTGGAGTGTTGGAGCGTATCCCAACTAGCATAGTGCACAAGGCAAGAGCAAAAAGGGCGTCAGTCCATCAAGGGACAAACACACGTAAGACACTCCCAAACACACACACTTGGGCCAGTTTAGCATCGCCAAATCACCTAACATGCCTTTGGATAGTGGGAGGAATCCGGGACACCTGGAAGAAACCCACACAGACACAGGGAGAAGATGCAAACTCCACGCATGGAGGACCCAGGATACAAACCAGTACACTGTACCGGCAGCATTTGAAGCTTCATGGGGGACAGCCCAGCTCTTTGATCGAAAATTTTAAAACAAGTTTCACAGGGGACCTGCCCGAAGTTACTGTCCCCTTTTCTTAGCATGCCAGTGTTTTGTGCGGATAGCGCAGTTCGATCAAATGATGTTGTACCGTGGCAGCCGAAGGGGTACCAACTCTTCAGTCGGATGCTAGCATACTGCCTGTAATTTGGTTCCACTTCAAGTACTCTACATGACTGCAGACATTTTCCCACTGCAGGAAGTTTGGTTTCAGGAACTAGTTAGTACCTATACAATGTAGGCCTTGAGCCACTGTTGGGTGTTACAACTATGAAGATCGATGAGGTGCAATCTTGAGTTCACGGGGGCATCCCCACCTTTATTGCTTTAAAGCATTCCTAACTTCACAGTGAAGGTTATTGCTCAAATGTGGTGCATGGCATGGAGCACCATGGAGGTGGCTATGAGGAGTAACAAAGCGTGGCGCAATCGGGAGTTCACAGAGGGAGCCACCCTCACCATATTGCATCGATGCAATCTCGACTTCAACAAAGGAGGTCATTGATTCAATTTGGTGCACGGCATGCAGCACCGTGGAAAGTGATGTGGTGCATTGCGGTCAGGTGTACATGGCAGGGGGGACAACACCCCCACCCACCATTTCTTTGAAGCAATCACGACTTCAAGTGAGAATTTATTACTTCAGTTCGGTGCATGACGCAGGACACCAGGGAGCCCATTATAAAGATCGATGCGTTGTGAAGTAAGACGCGCTAGAGAGCTCACATGGGGACCTCCTCACTTTATTGCTTCAAAGCAATCGCAACTTCACGAGGGAGATTATCACTTCAGTGCGGAGCGAGGCACGACGCACCAGGGAGGCAGCGTTAAAGTGTGGCAAAGTGCGGCGCTCCATCTTCACAGATACCTCTCTGCCATTTGTAAGATGACGCCAGTGCTTGTTGTCAACCAATCAGCACAATTCATCACCTAAGCCCCACCCATAATGGTTCCTGGTTGATCATAACGTACACACACTGGAGTAGGAGCTAAAAAGTACCAGGAACTACAAATGGCCGGAGTTCCTGTGGTGGGAATGCTACAAAAGTTCCTGAGTTTGTAAAGAGCCCCTTCTTCCTTATAAAAGTTCTTGCAGTGGGAGATCCCCTTAAAATTTCCCCCTCTAAACTTTCCTTTTTAATATTATAGAAAAGATTCACATTGAAATTGCAGTATGCATTAGAGGGTCCTTAACACACTCCTGGTGTCTAGTCAAGTCCAGACATCCTCACTAAGCTGAGGCTCACCATCTACGTGAAGAAGACTTGCATTTAAATTCTGTTTCACATTTTTTTTACTTGTAAAGTGCACCAGGGTGACATTCACCACTGAAAGACGCTATACAAAGCAAAGGCACTACCCGCTGTGCTTCTCTGCCAACACTGAGACGTTGATCTGCTTGCTGTGCATATCACCTCCATGAATGCCGTCCCTCACTTGTTATACAGCACCTTTGATACGTTGATAGGCCCATCCATCTTTGTGCTCGCCTCATGACTTTTTAATTTTAAAGATTAATGTTTTATATTGGGAGGAGCCAGTATAAGGAAAAATATTAAGGGCAGGCCATTTAAATGCATTTGTTGATAAGCTGGGCTCTGTTTAAGTGTTCACTGGAGCGGTACAATGCTGTACTGTAGTTCATGATACCAGCGTACTTGTTTTAATGTTTCACTTTTGACTTGAACAATCTCACACATTTTTATACATAAATGACTGGGCTCTCCAGGTACTGAAAAATTTCAAATTTGTTGGGCTCTACCACTGCTGGCACTCTGGCATGGGACGTCAAAACATCTGCTACTGAGAAGCGAGCTCACCAGAGGCTGCTCAAACTTCTGGGACTGGAGTGTCACGGGAGGCAGCGACCGTTTTCTACCTGCTGGCATACCGAGGATTTGGAAAGGATTCGGACTCCTCCACTTTCTGCACACTTTTCTGTGTTGTGGACTTCATTTTAAATGGGTACAGTTGCCATTTTTACCCATTAAACTGTACTCAGTAACCCATAATGTCAAGGTGAAGGGTGTTCAGAAAGATTTAAAAAGTTATCAAAAACTAATACCTCTACTTCCTAGACGTATTCACACCCTTAATTTCGATACTTTGTAGGAGTCCCCTAGGCAGTCTTTCCAGCTTTGAGTCTTCCTGGAGTAAATCTCTATAAGCTTCGCACATTTGGATTTGGGCCATTTATCCCATTCTTGATGTTCAGTGGGGCAGGGCTACTCAAGGACACTCAGGGTCTTGTCCTGCAGTCAGTCACTCCAGCATCGCCTTGATGTTTGCTTCAGGTCATTGCCATGCTGAACGGTGAACTCATTTTCTAATGTCCCCTTGAGGACAAATAAAGTCTGTCTATCTATCTATCTATGGTGACTTTCATCCTTTCTATCTTTCTGTCTATCCTGCCTACTATACTAAGATTAAACTCTATCAGTCTATCTAGCTATCTATCTATATCTATCTACAGTCATATGAAAAAGTTTGGGAACCCCTCTTAATTCTTTGGATTTTTGTTTCTCATTGGCTGAGCTTTCAAAGTAGCAACTTCCTTTTAATATACGACATGCCTTATGGAAACAGTAGGATTTCAGAAGTGACATTAAGTTTATTGGATTAACAGAAAATATGCAATATGAATCATAACAAAATTAGACAGGTGCATAAATGTGGGCACCCCAACAGAGATATGACATCAATACTTAGTTGAGCCTCCTTTTGCTCCTTTGAGCCTCCAGACGCTGTCCTCCTATAGCCTCTGATGAGTGTCTGGATTCTGGATGAGGTATTTCTGACCATTCTTCATATAAAATCTCTCCAGTTCAGTTTAATTTGATGGACAGCCTGGTTCAAATCATCCCATAGATTGTCGATGATATTCAAGTCAGGGGACTGTGACGGCCATTCCAGAACATTGTACTTCTCCCTCTGCATGAATGCCTTTGTAGATTTCGAACTGTGTTTTGGGTCATTGTCTTGTTGGAATATCCAACCCCTGCGTGACTTCAACTTTGTGACTGATGGTTGAACATTATCCTGAAGAATTTGTTGATATTGGGTTGAATTCATCCAACCCTCGACTTTAACAAGGGCCCCAGTCCCTGAACTGGCCACACAGCCCCACAGCATGATGGAACCTCCACCAAATTTGACAGTAGGTCGCAGGTGTTTTTCTTGGAATGCGGTGGTGTTCTTCCGCCATGAAAAGCTCTTTTTGTTCTGACCAAATAACTCAATTTTTGTCTCATCAGTCCAAAGCACTTTGTTGCAAAATGAATCTGGCTTGTCTAAATGAGCATTGGTATACAAGAGGTGACTCTGTTTGTGGCGCGAGTGCAGAAAGGGCTTCTTTCTCATCACCCTGCCATACAGATGTTCTTTGTGCAAATTGTGCTGAATTGTAGAACGATGTACAGATACACCATCTGCAGCGAGATGTTCTTGCAGGTCTTTGGAGGTGATCAGTGGGTTGTCTGTTACTATTCTCACAATCCTGCCTCTGCATATGCCACTCCTGTATTTTTCTTGGCCTGCCAGACCTGAGTTGGTTTAACAGCAACTGTGCCTGTGGCCTTCCATTTCCTGATTCCATTCCTTACAGTTGAAACTGAAACTGTGGTCGCTTTTTGTAGCCTTCCCCTAAACCACGAGACTGAACAATCTTTCTTTTCAGATCTTTTGAGAGTTGCTTTGAGGAGAGAGTTTGGGTTGATGTTGTATTTATATGAGCTTCTCCAAGACGTTATAGGAGCATTTACTGATTTACTTTAATCGGCGTGCCCTAGAAACCCAATTTCCGTTGACGTCATTATTTGTGCGTTCAAATCGAAGGTGTCAGCAGCGGCACTTCAGAAGAGGTCACTCACCTGAAGCTAAGCCTGTTCAGTACTTGGATGGGAGGCCAACCAGGAAAAGCTTGAGGTGGTGTTGGTGAGGCCAGAAGGGGACGCTTACCCTGTGGGTCTTTGTGTGGATCTCAATGCCCCCAGTGCAGTGATGGGGACACTGTGCTGTAAAAATGGGTGTCGTCCTTCAGATGTGACGTGTAAAGCTGAGGCCCTGACTCTCTGGTCAGAAAAGATCCCTGGGCATCCTTTGTACAGAGTAAGGGGTTTCCTGATATCCTTGCTAAATTGTCTACTGTGGTTTGGTCATTCTGGCCCCCTAATCATGTCCTGTCTCTAATTGGCTAACTCTGTCACCACTTCACTACCTAGCACCTCATGTGTGGTGAGCATACTGGAGCAAAAATGGCTATTTTTTTGGGGAGCAATTTGCTATTCTTAAGCTTTTCTTGGACTATACATTTTTTAAGGACCTGGCAACCCTGACCAGCAGGGTGGAAGGAGAAGACGATTCTCATCATTGTGACTGTGTGTCTTGGCTGTATTCACTGGAGAAGGCGTTTGTGAAAATTAAAATCCTTTATTTTTATCCGGAGTTGTGTTGGGTGACTGTGGTTTGGGGCGCCTTGTACATTTGTCAACTTTTCTGAACACACTTCGTCATTTATGGGTTATTCAGTGTAGACCGATCGGCAAAATGAGCGAAAATTTCTCCATTTCAAAGAAAATCTTTAAAGTGTGCGGAATGTGAAGGGGTTGACACAAGTCAAGTACCGTATTTACTCGTGTACCATACGCACCTTTTTTCCCGAAAATGAGCATTAGAAAATCAGGTGCGCGTCATACACGAGGAATACGGTAGGGGTAGGTTTGCTTTTGAATCAGTTCGGCGTCGTCATTCAGCATGGATAGCAGCAAGCGTTTACGCTCCTTCACGGCGGGAGAGAAACTAAAAGCGATTTTGGAAGCAGAGAAGATAGGAAATCGGGCAGCAGGTCGCAAGTATGGTGTTTCAGAGTCATGTGTTCGAGATTGGCGACAGAAGAAAGAAAAACTTTCGTCATGCAACATAAACAGACGGGCATTTCGCGGAAAACGTGCCCAGCTCCCACAAGTTGAAGTTGCGCTCACTGATTACATTCAAGGCAGGCGTCAGCTTGGATATGCAGTGTCCACGGAAATGATTCAGGTGAAAGCTCGTGATATAGCGAAAGAACGTGGAATATCAATCACTCAGTTCAAAGCAAGCCGCGGATGGCTTACGCGCTTCATGGGCTGCAACAGCGGTACACGAAACAACGCCAACTGGCAAAATGAAAGCCCCAACATTGCCGCAGGTTGTGTGCTTGGATCATCGCTGCTTGGAAGCTTATTCCAGAGGATTTGGTTGTGAAAAGCTTCAAAAAGTGCAGCATATCCAACAGCATCGATGGAAGCGAAGACGACACCTTATGGGGACGCAAAGATGACACCGTATGGGACGTCAGTAGCGGTGGCGAATCCAGCAGCGAATCGGAAGATGATGATTAAACTGGAATATTCTGGTGAGCACAATAATTTTCCACTTGCCATTACAGTCCTTTACCGATTGTCTCTATACGGTTCTTTCTTTTCTCATTTCACAAGGCTATTTGTCATTCCCACCTTTTCGCAGTATGGTGTGACAAACACTGAACGTTCTGCAGTAGGGGTACTGCTTACAGTTAGTACAATATACTGTATCATGTGCAGAAAGAATTAAACGAGACATACCCTGTAATTATTCTCCGTTACAGTTATTCACGTCGGTGTCTTACTCCAACCTCACTCACTTCCTATACAATCACAATGTGTGTTGTACACGGACCAAAAGATTTTTTTCTGATTTTCTTTGTAAAAATTAGGGTGCGCGTCTTACACGAGGGCGCGTGGTACAGGGGTAAATACGGTATCATTCTATAAGGGGTGCTGCTCAGCAGCAAAGACGCAGAGACTGGCCAGAATCGCTCCAGGGGTCCGCTTCTGTCATGTTTCAGCCTGGCTGGTGCGCACAGTTGTGTTTCGTGTCTGTATTGTTTAATTTTATATCATTTAATTGTTATTTTGTTTCTTTTACTTATAATGTACCTTTTTCTCTGTGTGTGTGTGTTTGTTGGGAAAGGGGCGTGGACTAGGTATGTTTGTTTTGTGGGTGGCTCCCTGAGGGGCGGGGCCACCTGCCAATCACCTCTAGGATCATCCTGCCACCCTATTTAAGGGAGGGTCCTCCCATAGGCCCTGGCGGTTCATTAAATGGAGTGGAGTGGTTTCATGTTTTAAATTTCCATTTACATTCACTTCATTGGCTGACTCCTTTATCTTAGGTGACTTAAAACATTTATGATACAATTGGCTCCATTTCTCTTGGCTTTCCAAATTAGCACAGGCAGGTTAAGTGACTTGCTAATACTGTTTCCATGCTTTTGCTTTGTGATTTTTTTGGGGGATTTTGAACCCTTGTTCTGTTTCTGCTCCCCGTGTCTACGTGGGTTTCCTCCCACAGTCCAAAGACATGCAGGTTAGGTGTATTGATGATTCTAAATTGTCTCTAGTGTGCACTTGGTGTGTGGGTGTATGTGTGTGTGTGCGCCCTGCGGTGTGATTATGATTTTTTTTTTTTTTTTTTTTGAACCGCTGTTTCGACCACCGCCTTTGGATTCTGCTTTGGAACTTATTTGCTGTCTCTGCTTTGCCTCTTTAGGCATCTCATTTGTGCTCTTTGGATCTTTGGGACTTGCAAAGCCTTTATAAAGGATTGTCTTGGATATTTAGTCGGGGTATTTGACGGCGTTTTCTAGTGGGCAACTTTGAAAGTGCTATCGGGACTGCCCAGATCACGACAGCTCCAAAGCGCACTCCACCACCTACTGGGATGACATTTTAATTACCCAAAGCACACACAGCCAGGACAGCACTGGAGTGGCTTGGAGACGAGTCTCTGATTCTCCATGAGTGGCCCATGGAGGCCTCTTAACCTCTGTCACACACGTGCACATGGGAGGCAGCTAAAGGGGAAATTCCGCCTGGCCTCTATGACGTCACTTCCGGTCACGAGCCCGATGACGTCACTTCTGGTTCCGATCATAATGACCTCACTTCCCCTGCCGCACTTTAAAAACCCCACCAGTTAGTTCTGCTTTGGACTCAAACCTGTACACACCTGTGCTAAAAATTCATCCCTTTGCAGGTAGGAACAGTTATACGGGCGGCTGCCCCCAAATCTTTTTTTGTGACTCGTGTATCTCATGTTTGACACCTCCTTAGCGTTATATTTTTTTTTGTGATAAAACTTGTAAAAAGCGTAGCATTTTTTTTGACTTTGACCAATCAGCTTTTGAACAGCGTGCTGCACGTGTGCGACTGATACGAGCGTCGCGTTCGGATTCATCAGACTAACTTTTGATTTCACTGCCTGACAGCAGAGTTCACCTCATCATCACTGCTCGCCTTACTGTCAACACCTCAGCTGCTGAAATTCGTTTCTTACGAGACGCCATTTTGAGGCAGGAGAAGGCGTGTCTGCACTGTTGCCTGGGTAACACTCAGGCCTATGGTTTACACAAGACCCGCCCATATCGTTTCCCAAGTAATGCTCGGTACTAAAACTGTTGGTACATTTACAGCCTGAGTTATCCTCGGGTCTAACGCTTACCCGAGATGCGTCTATACAGTAGAGTTGCCCGAGTGACCCTCGAGACTCACGCTTTTCGTACTGTTTTTACTGTCCGGGTGACACTCTGGTCTAACGCTCAGGCGGTTAAACGTGTGTGGCGAGACCTGAAGATGGCGGTGCACAGACTCTTCCCATGGAGCGCGTCGGGATCTGCCAAGAGGAATGGGAAAGACTGCCTAAATCTAAGTGTGCAAAGCTTGTAGAGACTTACCCAAGAAATTACCCACCAAAGGGGCTTCTACAAAGTAATGAATTAAGGGGCTGAAGATTTATTCGAGGGACGTTCACAAAGTTTCCGCACTTTTATATTTTCATTGGAAACGGTGAAGGCAGGAGGAGTACAGGTAGTCCCCAGGTTACTGACATCCAACATACGAATGGGGCTGCAGCTGATCCTTCATCTGTCTGGGGGACACGACACAGGCGCCTCAGTAACTGCCGCTCCGTCATCTTCGGCCTGGGGACGCTGCAAGCAGTGGCTGGAAGTGGGGGGGGGGGGGGGTGATTTCGCTGGTCGCACAAGTGTAGTGTCCCTCGGGTGGCTCTGGTTGGTGAATGGAGCGGTAAGGGCCGCACCACATTCATTCTCAGTGGACGGCAAGTGGTGACCTGGCGTCCATAGTCACCGGGGCCACAGCTACCGCTCGTGTGCAGGTCGGAGGCTTAATGGCACGGTTTGCTGCCCGACCACCCACCACGACGCCACAGTTACTGCTCCTGCGGCCGGTGATGCTGCAAGCGGTGACCCGGTCGTGGCTGAATGGAGGCCATTGAAGGTGAATGGGGTGGCGGGAGGCAGCATTGTAGTGTGCCTCAAGTGGCTGCCTGTTGAATGGGGCGGTGGTTGGCCTTTGGCTGCACCCTGCTCGTTCTCGGTGGGTTGACGCTGCAGGCAGCATACTGTAGTGGAGGTGACTGTGTGGTGGGCTGGTGGTGAACCCCCCCCTCGCCACTCCCATTCATTCTCAATAGCAAGCCTGCTTGTACCGTTACGCACATAGCAGGAAGTTGTCTCATGTCAGTACATCAGACGTGTTGACGAGGGGTGCCTTCCTGCTGTGATAGCGTGTACAGTGCTGTGCAGAAGAGCTCATCTTAATCTTTTGTCTTCACCCTTCAAGAATGTCTCTGAAACAGAAATCTGATGCAAGTGCTGGTGATACAGTAAAGAAGAGAAAAACCATCACCATGGAAAATAAAGTAGAAATAATAAAAAGGTCAGAGTGCACTTGGCAGAGCACTTGGTTACAGTCGGTCAACAACAGCATTTATTAAAATAATGTACCTGTTCTGACTTACAGTGGTGTGAAAAACTATTTGCCCCCTTCCTGATTTCTTATTCTTTTGCTTGTTTGTCACACAAAATGTTTCTGATCATCAAACACATGTAACCATTAGTCAAATATAACACAAGTAAACACAAAATGCAGTTTTTAAATGATGGTTTTTATTATTTAGGGAGAAAAAAAATCCAAACCTACATGGCCCTGTGTGAAAAAGTAATTGCCCCCTTGTTAAAAAATAACCTAACTGTGGTGTATCACACCTGAGTTCAATTACCGTAGCCACCCCCAGGCCTGATTACTGCCACACCTGTTTCAATCAAGAAATCACTTAAATAGGAGCTGCCTGACACAGAGAAGTAGACCAAAAGCACCTCAAAAGCTAGACATCATGCCAAGATCCAAAGAAATTCAGGAACAAATGAGAACAGAAGTCATTGAGATCTATCAGTCTGGTAAAGGTTATAAAGCCATTTCTAAAGCTTTGGGACTCCAGCGAACCACAGTGAGAGCCATTATCCACAAATGGCAAAAAACATGGAACAGTGGTGAACCTTCCCAGGAGTGGCCGGCCGACCAAAATTACCCCAAGAGCGCAGAGACGACTCATCCGAGAGGTCACAAAAGACCCCAGGACAACGTCTAAAGAACTGCAGGCCTCACTTACCTCAATTAAGGTCAGTGTTCACGACTCCACCATAAGATAGAGACTGGGCAAAAACGGCCTGCATGGCAGATTTCCAAGACGCAAA
>JANRMT010062841.1:6657412-6669090 GCA_026402145.1 Polypterus bichir lapradei | reverse complement strand
TCTATCTATCTATCTATCTATCTATCTATCTATCTATCTATCTATCTATCTATTTATTATAAAGTGCCTTTCATATCTATCTGTCTGTCAATGTTTATCATATTGGACGGGCAGAACTCACTTTAATTAAAGGAATTAGAAGCACAAAGCAGGACATCGCCGCTGTGACGGGTGACCACTGCCAGGACACCAGCTGGATGGAAGGACCCGAGGGAGAGAACATTGGTGAAGCAATACCTCACCTGGGACCCTAGAGTGCAACAGTCCTGGGTGGCTGTGGCACCACGGATTACCTCAAGGTGTGCTGGGATTTGGAGTTTGGTACAGCCCTGTTGGGTTCCGTGGGGGCCACCAGGTGGCGCTGCAGAGCCCTACAGTGGGTTTCTACCACCCCTGGGAGTGACAGCAGGTAACAATGATGAGCCACCTGGAGCAGAATAAAAGGAGCCGCCTCACTCCGTTCGGGGAGCCAGAGTCAGGAGGAAGAGGACAAAGCTTGCTAGAGAGGGACTGGAGGGGAAGCACATAGGGAGGAAGAGAAAGAAGAGAGCTGTGCTTAATGTACTGTGCCATGGAGAGCAGAGAAAAGCACCTGCCAGCTGTAAATAAACGTGTGTGCTGGACTGGAACTTGTGTCAGGATTAGGGTGGCTGTATGCGCCCCGGTGGTCCACAGGTCAGGTCAGGTTGATAGATAGATAGATACTTCATTAATCCCAAGGGGAAATTCACAGCGCATTGCCGCACCCACCACACAAAAAAACAGCTCAGGTTCCTGGTTGGTAACCCCCCAGGCAGACACGCGGTCCAGTCTCACTCATCTATGTGCCGCAGCCAGGTGTTATGTGGGCGTCCTGCCTTGGCCTGGTCCTGCGAACTGATCACCCTAATCTCGCCTACATGGCCGTAGTGCCGTAACTGACACTCCCTCACAATGCAGGTCATGTGTCTCATTTGGGACTCCATGAGCAACACAAAGTCAAACTAGCAGGACTCAAGGACCCTCTGAAAAGGCACACATGAAGGAGTCCAGTCTCCATCTCAGGTCTCCAGATAGCAGGGAGCACCTGGACTCTAAAGACTTGAACCTTCACAGAGATATCAGGACCACCACACACCCCTTTCCAGCGACCTCATGACCCTCCATGCTCTCCCAATTCGTCTACTGACTTCATACGAAGAGTCACCAGACACATGAATGTCACTGCCGAGGTAAGTAAACCTCTCAACGCAGTCGACACTCTCTCCGCAGACAGACACACTGCTATGCCCAAGAGGTCATTAAAGGCCTGGCTCTTGGTGTTTATCAGGACCCTCACAAGCCCAGACACTCGGACCCCTATCTCAGTCTCTCTCTCTCTCTGTGGTCCGCACAGCTTTGTAAAGATGTCGCTCTTTAGTCCCAGGGCACTTCATAGTCGGCGGCTTCTTGTTTTATAAAACTTCCACCCTCGGTTGTTTTTCTTTTCTTTTTTGTGAAATGTGGTTGCCAGTTTTGTGACACTATGACATTAATATCTGTCCATGCTGGCTTTGGTTCAAACTGTTGCAGGTCATATGGGAAGCAGCAGAGCTTTTATGGGACCAAAGGCAGAAGTTTGACTCGGCCGATGACGGCGTTTCATCTTCTTCTTTTCAAGTCTTCCAACAGGAGCTTCGTGCCTTTGTGTTTGGGGTCACCGTCCCGTTGAAGTTTGAACGGCTCTGCCCGTTCCAGATGTCTGGCAGACGTTTAACCCTCCTACCCATAATGCTGCCTACACACATCGGTATGGATGATGGGACGTTAAGCGACTTGCCGTGCTCCTCTTGGCTTTCAAGACCACATGACTCCATTTTTTTTTCCCAGCAGACCACAGAACGTCTCCCCCACAGTCTTTCAAAGGCTCCCACTGTCCCTTCAGAACGTCTTCAGGCCACTTGTTTTTTTTTGTTTTTTTTTTCCATTGTTATGTTACAATCTTGTACTAAAATCGTCTCAATTCAATTTGTTACCCTCATCGAGCAGCTCTCGGTACCCCATGATGAAAATGAAAAAAAAAAATACATTTTGAATTTTTAAAAAACTGAATTCTCATATTGACACTGACAAGGGGTGGCCTGGTGGCAGCACTGCTACCTGGCAGGATGGCGACCAGGGCTCGTGTCTCGGGTCCTCCCAGCGCGGAGTTTGCGTGTTCTTCCCGCGTCTGCTCAGCAGGCAAGTCCTTCGATCTCACGGCTTGGTTGTTGTTGAGCTGTGGGACCTTCTGTAGACCAGTGGGGGGCGTCTTTTATTTATTTGCAATGAACTGAATTGACCACAGGTGGACTCCAAACATCTCATCTATGATCAATAGAATGGGATACTCCTGAGCCAGATGTCAGGGGTCATGGCAAAGGGTTTGTGCCAATGAGATACTGAATATTGTCACAGGCGGCTGGGGGTGGAGCCCAGCCGGGACGCCCGAGGGGACCGGAAGAGGGCTGGTGCCTCCTCCCGACCACGAGGGGGCGACCTCCCTGGTTTTGTTGGTGGCCTCGGGTAGGGGGCTTGGAAGCCAAACCCTGTAGGGGCCCGTGGCCACCGCCAGGCGGCGCCCCGGTGCCTGAAGAACCCTGGAGCCCAGCACTTCCGCCACACCAGGAAGTGCTGGGGGGGAAGAAGAATGGGGACACCCGGAGGGCTTCCGGGTGCGCAGCCGGCACTTCCACCACACGGGGGCGTGTCCAAGGAGGAGTGCCAGGAAACAGCTGGAGCCCATCCGGGGTGGCATAAAAGGGGCCGCCTCCCTGCATTCGAGAGCGGAAGTCGGGTGGAAGAGGACGGAGCTGGAGAGAGGACTGGAGGTGGCCAGAAGGGGGGCACGAAAGACTGTGAGAGGCCCGGACTTTGGGGGAATTGGTGCTGGAGGCACTGGGACGTGCACTAAACTTGTAAATATTGTATATAGTTGTGGTGAATAAATGGGTGTGCTGGGTGATAAACTGTTGTCTGTCTGTCTGTGTCCGGGTCCCGTTCCACAATATATATATATATATATATATATATATATATATATATATATATATACTTATCTAAAGGCTTATTAGGAACACCATACTAATACGGTGTTTGACCCCCTTTCGCCTTCAGAACTGCCTTAATTCTACGTGGCATTGATTCAACAAGGTGCTGAAAGCATTCTTTAGAAATGTTGGCCCATATTGATAGGATAGCATCTTGCAGTTGATGGAGATTTGTGGGATGCACATCCAGGGCACGAAGCTCCCGTTCCACCACATCCCAAAGATGCTCTATTGGGTTGAGATCTGGTGACTGTGGGGGCCATTTTAGTACAGTGAACTCATTGTCATGTTCAAGAAACCAATTTGAAATGATTCGAGCTTTGTGACATGGTGCATTATCCTGCTGGAAGTAGCCATCAGAGGATGGGTACATGGTGGGCATGAAGGGATGGACATGGTCAGAAACAATGCTCAGGTAGCCCGTGGCATTTAAACGATGCCCAATTGGCACTAAGGGGCCTAAAGTGTGCCAAGAAAACATCCCCCACACCATTACACCACCACCACCAGCCTGCACAGTGGTAACAAGGCATGATGGATCCATATTCTTATTCTGTTTACGCCAAATTCTGACTCTACCATTTGAATGTCTCAACAGAAATCGAGACTCATCAGACCAGGCAACATTTTTCCAGTCTTCAACTGTCCAATTTTGGTGAGCTCGTGCAAATCGTAGCCTCTTTTTCCTATTTGTAGTGGAGATGAGTGGTACCGGGTGGGGTCTTCTGCTGTTGTAGCCCATCCGCCTCAAGGTTGTGCGTGTTGTGGCTTCACAAATGCTTTGCTGCATACCTCGGTTTTAACGAGAGGTTATTTCTGTCAAAGTTGCTCTTCTATCAGCTCGAATCAGTCGGCCCATTCTCCTCTGACCTCTAGCATCAACAAGGCATTTTCGCCCACAGGACTGCCGCATACTGGATGTTTTTCCCTTTTCACACCATTCTTTGTAAACCCTAGAAATGGTTGTGCGTGAAAATCCCAGTAACTGAGCAGATTGTGAAATACTCAGACCGGCCCGTCTGGCACCAACAACCATGCCACGCTCAGAATTGCTTAAATCACCTTTCTTTCCCATTCTGACATTCAGTTTGGAGTTCAGGAGATTGTCTTGACCAGGACCACACCCCAAAATGCATTGAAGCAACTGCCATGTGATTGGTTGATTAGATAATTGCATTAATGAGAAATTGAACAGGTGTTCCTAATAATCCTTTAGGTGAGTGTATATATATATATTTTAATAAATCTGAAAAAATTCATTCTGGGGTTGTCGAAGTGGAGATGAGCACCCTCAGCCTAAACAAGGCACTCGAAGTCTCAGGATAGGCAGCCGAATGGAGCTTCATTGTGCAATGCACATACAGAAACAGTCAGTCAGTCAGTCATTATCCAACCTGCTATATCCCAACTACAGCGTCACGGGGGTCTGCTGGAGCCTATCCCAGCCAACACATGGCGCAAGGCAGGAACAAACCCCAGGCAGGGTGCCAGCCCACCGCAGGGCACACACACACACCCAGAGCACCCAGAGGAAGCCCACGCAGACATGGGGAGAACATGCAAACTCCACACAGGGAGGACCCAGGACATGAACCCAGGTCTCCTTACTGCGAAGCAGCAGCACTACCACTGTGCCACCGTGTCGCCCATACAGAAACAGTTCAGGTGAATTGAGCACCCAGCAATGGGGCCATCTTACTTTTATGACAGTTCTTATCAAGAGTTTACCACACTCAGCTCATTTGTCCCACCTCATCTGACTCCCAGCACTCCATGGCCTTGGTCCTTCCTCTGATTGGCTCCCCCAATATTTCCCAGCCTAATGATTGGAGCACTCTGTTCTATCCATCGCTCCATCGTGCCCACTTGACAGGCCCTCTCCCCACCATTCACCCATCCGGGTACCTGCCTCCATTTTTGTCCCGTCCTCGTCTCACATTCATCACATAGAAAGGTCGAACGTATAATAATTTGGGGAGCCAACCAGGTCATCCCACTTCATTGCAGAACAAAATTACGGAAAGTTATGTCCGTCAGGGATGGTAAATCGGCCCTGGCTTTGGTCTTGCAACAAAAGCTAAACACTTAGTCAAAATAGGACTTCTGACTACCAGCAGCTTCCTTCAAATAAGGGACGTGTATCTCTACTACATGGAATTGTAGATCCAGCAGAAGAAACTGGTACACATGGACAGCGACATCATCTTCTTCTTAAAGAAATGCAAAAAGGAAAATGTTATCCCGAAAGGCATCATGATAAAGACTCCAACCATACACACTTATAATGCAGTTATTTATCAAAAGACCTCGACTATACGTTGTTCTCCTCTCTTGCTAAATGAATCTTAGCCTGGAGGGGTCTATTCATTTTTTACATCTAAGATGTCTCACTGAACACTGGTGTCTATATAAGCACAGGGAATTCCAGTCTCTGTATGACATTTCGCCTGAAGAAGGGGCATGAGTTGCCTCGAAAGCTGGCATATTGTAATCTTTTTAGTTAGCCAGTAAAAGGCATCATTTTGCTTGACTTCTCACTACTTCTTCCAGGAGAGTAACAGACAGAGTCAAGTCGAGTGCCCTCACGGCGCAGATTCTTGGTGCAGTAGGGAAAGAAAGAGAAGATCGTATTAGCGACAGCACCCCCTCCTGGTCCGGCGGGTCATTACATACCTTAACAGAGCCCGTGGGGAGATCCACAGACACACATGCGGGACACCCCCTCAGCACGCTTCACGATTTGGCAACTCGGGGGAAATGTGGTAGTCACTGAGCCTTGTGGTAGCGAGCGATAACATAAGGGGGGCACATTGAGGTGTGCATGCAACCAAAAAAAAAATATAAGAAACTCGGGGGCTTTGCCCCCTGCTCATTTCGCTCACCAACCTCCCGGTCTGTGCTACGCACCAGCAGCTTCACATCTCTGTCACTCGTGTATGTAGATTTCATTTTCACCAAGCAACAAATCTTTTATTTCTTCATTGGGAGGCAACACTACTTTTCCCTGATGGCAAAACAAATTAGACGACCTACTAGTCTTTAAAGCCTTACATTATCTAGACACTTCTGTCATATCACCTATGTCCATATATTCAATCTCTTTTTGCTATTACGTTATTTCACCGAGTAATAATTTCCATTTGCGCTAATGCAATCTTTACTATCATTTTTCTTTCGAATTTTCCTACTTCCATTATCTCTAACCTGCGCTGCATGAGTATCGCGCCAACGTTTTTGAATTCTTTATGACGTTTTACTTTGCCATCTACTCTTTGTCTTTTATTTCCGGCCCTGGGCCTGGTTAAATCTCTTGGCACAAAGTCTCGTCTCGTGGGACGTGAAAATATCTCTCTGAAAAAGTCTCGTCTCGTCCCAGGATTTTTTTATATAATAGAGAGATGTGTGCAAAGAACAACAACATTTATTTATATAGCACATATTCATACAAACAGTAGCTCAAAGTGCTTTACATAATAAAGAATAGAAAAATAAACACAATATGAAAATAAAATAAATCAGCATTAATTAACATCGAATAAGAGTAAGGTCCAATGGCCAGGGGGGACAGAAAAAACAAAATAAAAACTCCAGACGGCTGGAGAAAAAAAAAATAAAATCTGTAGGGATTCCAGACCACGAGACCACCCAGTCCCCTCTGGGCATTCGACCTAACATAAATGAAACAGTCCTCTTTGGATTTAGGGTTCTCACGGAAAGGCTTGATGATGATGGTCATGTAGAATTCTGCCTTTTAGTCCATCCATCATTCATTGTTGGAGCATCAGAAGCAACGTGTCAACTAGCGTGCCTGTTCTACCGTATTTATGTGTTTCTGTTACATGTAATAACATTTTTTTTTTGTTGAAAAAACTTTGTTTTTGTCTCATTTTATTCTGAGGGTGAAGTTGTAACTGGAAACAAGCTAGATGGAAAACTTTTGGTTCCTTTGTCATTTGATTTTTTTATTCCTGCTAAGCAGCAGTTAAAAATGACAAAAGCTGTTTACGACTAAAAATGAGAGATTTAGAATGGAGAATCTGTAGAATTTCGAATACATCCAGCAAAAAAATGAAAATGAAGCCTAAAATTGTTGCTTGAGCCATAAGAACATCAACAGCAATAACTGACTTTTCATTAAGAAGTTGCATTGGAAGATCAGCCTATGGCCACTACGGCCCCCACCCCCAGGACTAACTTTGCAGACCCCTGGCCTAAAGGCTCGGAGCTGAAGTTCCGCTGCTGCTTTCTAAAGGGTTGGAAGTGCAGCTGAGGAGCATCGGAGGGAGCCGCCCTGAGAGAATTCCTCAGCAGAGACAGGAGGTCCAAGTGTGACGCCACAAAAACACGCCAGTGCTGCCCTTATGAGGAATCGGTTAGGCAGTCAGTTACCAAACGTCTGACTGTGACAAGTGGGCCATGGGGGCTGCATGAATTGTAAATAAATAATCGCGCCCCAAGGAAGTGCAGGCTTCAGTCAGGCGAAGGGTTTCTCTGTGTGTGTGTGGAGCCTGCATGGGTAGAGGAGGGGAGAAAGACAGAAGCCGAACGGTGAGAACAGCATGGGGAGGAGAAGCAGGATGAGCCAGCCAGGGTGTAAAAGGCAGCGCGGTTAGTTTCCCCACTCCGGGGGCGGATCGTCTGCACTGATTTATTGTTGTGGAGTGGGAGTGATTGTGGTGGAGTCCTACACCAAGGGTGCGAGAAGGAAGACAGGAGGACCCCAACGCCACTCATGGCAGCCAAGAAGGGGGTCGGGTTGGTGAGGACCACGGCTGCTGGAGTCTCCACCAGCTGAGCAAGCAATGGGGGAGCCGGGGTTTCGAAAAACGGAGTTGTGCTGGGCTCGTCTATGAGTGGGAGGAACATTGACCCAATGAGTGTTGGGTTTCCTTCTCATTTTAAGTCTTGTTTGGATTTTCACCGTTTTAATGGATTACTAGGTGGCTTTGCTCACTAAAACCGACCTACGTTACACGCCAACCACTTCACTCGTGTTGTGAAGAGGGGGGGCTGAACGCACCCCAAGGGGACATGATCGCTCCTCCGGCACCCGCACTTAAACGGTGATATAATGGGAAACAAATACAGTTTGTTTTTTTTTTTACCTCCTCTTTGCTCGATCAGCTGCTAACTTGCTGCTGCTGCTGTGCCCCGTGATGTGCATTCCGCATGGCGCACTTCTGTCATATCGCCCAAGTCCATTATGGACACTAGAGGCGCTGTTGCCCCGTTAAACCCACCAGACAGACGTCCAGGACACACTTGTAAAAGCACCAAGAAGATTTCTTTAATATTTTCTTCCAATAAAGTGCACAAAGCACCGCACACTCCACAATTCTCCAATAATAATAAACGATAATCAATAACAATAACACAATCCACCACTCCCAGCTGCTCCGTTACACACCCTCCCAACTCCTGCTCAATCCGCTGGCTTTCCCAAAGTCCTTTAAATAGTCTATAACCCGGAAGTACTCCATGTTTTCTTCCAGGTTAATGCCACATCATCCTTCCTTATGCAGTCCGGACGTACTGCGGGCTTCTGTCCTTGTGACTCCAAAGTACTTGTGGGTTATCGTAATAGTAGGAGTCCCCAGGTCCTTTGTGAACTCCCCCTGGCGTCACCCACGGCACCCAACAGGGTTGAGGAAATGGACTCCACATCCCAGGATGTTTTTAGGGAATCCGGGGAACCATTGCCGTCCAGGGGAGCTGCCACCTAGTGTCCTGGGGGATGCAGTACCCTGAAAAGCCCGTTCTTCGTCCTCCTTTTCTTTCAGGGACGTCCTGGCCGGACTGAACTTCCGGCCATCCATGACACCATATATTCGATCTCTTCTTGCTTTTACCTTTTCGTCAATATCGGATTGAATTTTGATTCCATGTTTGGAATTACATCATGACAACGCAACGTATAACTGCTCGTGAGTGAATATCGTTTCTTTCTCTCAACAAGAAATGTGTCTGACATAACCACACAGGACTTTTCCAAATCTCTTTGCATAAGCTCTTGTCGTCTCGCCGGACATGAAAGTGTCTCTGAGACAATCGCGTCTCATTACCTTCCAAGATTTTTTTTTTTATAATAGAGTGCACTGCACGATTTGAACACCGTTTGCTTGGAGTCAAGTCAAGTTGGGGAGCATGCACTGGTACAGCGTGTTGCTGCACTCACTACATGACGAAACAACTCGGGATCCCGGTTGGCAACCCCCCAGGCAGACACGTGGTCCAGTCCCACCCTCCGGAAATGACCCTCTGTCTCTCTCAGCCAGGTGTTACGTGGGCGACCCCTTGGCCTGTTCCAGCCACTCGGGTCCCCAACAATGAGGATCTTACGAGCTGATCACCCTCGGGGGAAATGCGCCACATGGCCGTAGTGCCGTAACTGACGCTCCCTCACAATGCAGGTAATGTGCCTCATTCAGGACTCTATGAGCAACACAAAGTCAAACCAACGGCACCCAAGGATTTTCCGGAGAAACACAGTACCAAAGGAGTCCAGTCTTCATCTCAGGTCACTGGATAGCGTTGATGTTTCGCAACCACCATGCCTGGATTGTTCTAATAAAAACACACAACTGCGCTGTTTGCAGCAACCCCTTGCTTTACAGGTGTCCTCATTTGCTCAGCTCATCCCTTGGGTACGTTGCAGGTGATGCGGGGGTTCAGGATGCAACCAGTAACATGAAGTCGACCCGCACTGTCACACGGACTCATTGTTTTTTTTTTTTTTTTCCTTTTCTTTTTAGGGTTGGTCGATCACGTCTGTAATATTTTTATCGAAGCAAGTGTCCTGTACCTGGAAGGAGAGAATAAATCTAATATGAAGAATGGAAGCTCTCTCCTGCTGCCATTGCTGGACATCATGCATTATTTGCTGAAGCACACTTCTGCCATCGTGAGGCTGGCTTTGCAGGTATTGTATGTATGTATATCATATATACGTTTTTAATTTGTTCAGATATTCATAATACATTTCAAAGAGGTCATCCATTCATTTTGTGAAGAGTTTCAGGAACATTTTGCCAGTATAATAGAGCTAAGTGACCAGTCTGGTATTGCAATCAGCCAACACAGCTAGAAAGACTCCACACAGCCCTGAAGAGGACAACATTATAAACCAAATGAAACACAAGGCAGGAGATGCCAGTCCGTGATGTGGCATGGCACACTGTGATGAGAGGGGTCCATGGCGGTGTGTTAGTTTTTATTATGTTTATTTATTTATTTTTTTTACTAAAGACAGTCAGTTCTGTCTTGGAGGGGTCTCAGTGCAAGGGGTAGTGCGGTTAGGGCAGCCCCAGGGTGTCGATGGGTAGCTTGGGGCTTTCATATGCAGTCACGTGCAGTTCAGGCAGTTTCCTCATTATTGCCCTGAACATTAGAACTATCTGGATTAGAACGGATCATTCAGCCCAAGAAAGCTCACCAGTCCTATCCACTTCATACTTCTAAAAAATGTCATCAAGTCTGGGGGGTGTAATTAAGGCACCTGCAACCCAAACACTATAAAAGGAGCCTGAGCAGGACAGTGAGGAGGACAGATTGAAAATGAAGCCAAAAGACACAATTGGGAGTGTGAGCCTGCATGGTGGGAAGGAGGGCAGAGCGGTCAGAGACTCGCGCGAGAGGAGCAAAATGGCAACGGCGCTCCGAAGGGTGGATTGTCAGGATGAGAGGGGAGGCGACAACATCTTGCTGCTTATATCAAATGACCCGAGTAGACTCTGCTGTGGTTCTTCTTGTCCAGCGCCAGTGTCTTGTCAAGACCAGGCCAGTTTGCTCTTTATATGACCCCCCACCCAGGCACCACTACCACGTCCACCCACTAAATGGTGTCTGGTCTCAGAGGCTCCTTGGCATATTGGAAGCCCACCACCAGCTCTTTTGACTTACTGATGTTGAGTTGTAGCCTTCCTGTACTCCCAAATCATCTCCATTATTAATGCAGCCTATGATGGAGGAGTCATCCGAAAATGTCTTATTGGTGTTGTGCTGGAAGTCTATTGTGTAGATGGCACACGGGAAGGGAGACAGAATCTCCAGTATGACAGTCTCAGTCCCTCAGCCTCACAAACACACTGTCTGTTAGTCATGGAGTCCGTGATCCAGGAGATTGGGGGGGGTGCATCAAGACGCAAAGACTTGAGCTTTTTCACCCAGTTGATGAGGCAGAATGGCGTTAAAGGCACTGGAAAAAATATCAAATAACATGAGCCTGACTGTGGTGCCAGCCTTGTCCAAGTGGGAGCAGGCCCTGTGGAGCATGGAGATCAGGGCATCACCCACACCTGTATGTGTCTGGTAGGCAAACTGCAGAGGATCCAGATGTTCTGAACCCAGGGGTCGGAGCTGTTTTAGGACATTCTTGTTTACCATGGCACCGGAGAGCGGTAGCATGTTGCATGTTGGTCAGACATGCTGTTAAGAATGTACCCTACTACTACTACTACTATGGCATATCTCAGGGTCTGGGCCATCTTAATGCATAGGCACACTGGACAGTTGCCCGGGGTCCCCACGCTAATCTATGTATGTCGTAACTTGCTGAGTGGTTGTGTAGGTAGAGACCCCACAATGTGCTGCTCTGCCCGGGGGCCTTTAATGCTGTTAAAGCAGCCTTGGATG
>JANRMT010062841.1:6644620-6657402 GCA_026402145.1 Polypterus bichir lapradei | reverse complement strand
CTAATAATCTGTGTATGATGTGACTTGCTGAGTGGTTGTGTAGGTAGGGACCCCAATGCACTGCTTTGCCAGGGGGCCTATACTGCTGTTAAGATGACCCTAGATAGATAGATAGAGGGGCATCTTAACGCATGGGCATGCTGGGCAGTTGCCCGGGGACCCCACGAGCATAAGGGGCCCCATGCTAGACTATGAATGTTGTGACTTGGTAGGTAGGGGCCCCACAGTGCACTGCTTTGTCTGGGGGGGCCTTTAATGCTGTTAAGACGGCCCTGCTCAGGGTTGTTCAGCCCGGCTTTTTAAGCGAGTCTTACTGAAAGTGTTTGAATTTATTCTTCTTCAATAAAAAAGGTCCAGTTAAAAGCCATGGACTTCGGTGGCCTTTTTAGGAAGACTCAGCCGCATGCAGTATCGTTACAGTCAGATCCTCGTCGTCATGCAGTGTCATCAGATGGCCCTGTGCTCAGGAGATGAGCGCGGCCTCCCACCGGTACTCATTATCTTGTTAGGCTTCTTCTGTGCATCACAGCAGGCACTAGAAGGCATACATATTTAAACTAACAGATGAAGAATATGTAATGTGCAGCAAATCCATCACCTGATAGAAGCGGCTCCCTCCTGCAACCTCCACAAAGCTGGCGAGTAGGAATCTGCTGCATCTGCATACAGTGCTCTCCATAATGCTTGGGACAAAGACCCATTTGTTTCTTGATTCCCCCTTCTGCTCCACAGTTTAAAATTACAGATCAAACAATTCAGACATTGTGAGTAAAGTGCACATTGTAGACTTTCATTTAAGGGGATTTGAATGCATTTCAGCCACACAACACTTTTGTCTACATGGTCCCTCCATTTTAAGGCACCATCATGTTTGGGAAAATTGGCATCTCAAGTGTTTGTGATTCCTCAGGTGAGTTTCATGGCTTCATAAGATTCTTCAGCTTACTTCTACCCTTTCTCAAATTGATGTATCTTCATAGATTTCGGTCACACAGCCCTTCTTCCACATGGTCCCCCATTTCAGAACATCATAACGTTGGGGACAGTTGGCATCACAGGTGTTTGGGATTCCTCAGGTGGGTTTCATGGCTTCATTACTGCAGACACTGATTGAATGAATCAACTTTGAATTACCTTTATAACATTATCGAATACCAACAGTGGTGCTGTCTCCTGTATTAATATGGAGACCTACGGTGATGTCTGTGAACCCCAATACAGCCGCCCTGGGAAAAGCTATACATGGTCTCCGGATTCATTTATTCAATAAGAATCCCAGTAAGTAATGTGGGATTAAATAACCAATCATGAAAACCCACTAAACTAGGAATTACAGAGAAATAGCATTCAGTTCAGGGTAACCAGCCAGCAAGGAGTTGCCACAGTTATGGAATCTAACAAATTCTGGATTCAGACAAGTTGACAGAGGTGGGGTGTAGATGACAGTTGGGACAGCCAGCAGTGACAAAAGGGTCAGCATTTAAAACACAAAGAAAGACTGCATATGCTGTATTATACACATTTAGCTGGCCAATGGCGAGAACTTTTACTAGCGACTCTCTACAGTGTAAACCTAAAATGGATTCAGAACGTATTCAGTCCCCTTCACTTTCTGATCAGTGTTCATCATTTTAAATAGCTAGATTTCCAGTTTCTGCCCATCAGCCTACCCTCCATAACCCATAATGACAAATGAAAAACATGTTTTCAGAAAAATTTGCAAATTTATTCAAAATCAAAAGCTGAACTCTCTCCTTCCTATCAGATCCTTAATTCAGTACTTTCTGGAAGTCCCTGTGGCAGCAATTCCCAGCTTCAGATCTTCTTGGTAAGTCTTTACAAGCGCTCCACTCCTGGTTTTGGGCAGTTTATTCCATTCTTCCTGGCAGATCCTCTCAAGCTGTGCCAGATTGCATGTGAAGCGTCTCTAATGTGCCATCATCAGGTCTCCCCATCATCTTATACAGAGTTTAAGTTTATTAAAAATCTCAATCCTGGAATCTTCCCTGGAAGAAGTGTTCAGATCCTCCATTCTGTACTTTGCATGGCACGTTTTAGAGGTAATTCCAGCTTTTAAGTCTTCACGAGTAAAGCTGTACAAGCTTTGCACACCTGGATTTGGGCCGTGTGTCCCATTGTTCCTCTCAGCTCCACTAGTTTGGATGGGAAAACTCTGTAATCTGCCATTGTCAGGTCTCCCCACCATCTTCTATAGGGTTTAAGTTTATTAAAAATCAAAACTTGAAATCTCTCCTAAAAGAAGTACTCAGGTCATTCATTCCATACTTTGTATAGGACCCTTTGGAGGAAATTCCAGGTTTAAGTCTTTGTGAGTAATTCTCTACAAGCTTTGCATAACTGGATTTGGGCCGTGTGTCCCATTGGCCCTCCCAGCTCCACTAGATTGGATGGGAAGTCTTCTCTAATCTGCCACATATGTTCTAGGGGGGTTTAAGTCTGGGCCACTCAGAGACACTCGGGGACTTGTCCTGAAGCCACTCCAGCCCTGCTTTGGATCTGTGCTACAGGTCATTATCATGTTGAAAGATGAAATACCCCCTCAGTCTGAGATGGTGTGCACTCTGGAGCAGGTTTCTTCAAGGTCCTTTCTGTATTTGGTTGCACTCGTCTTTCCCTCAATTCTGAGCAGTCTCCCTGTCCCTGCTCCCACATAGCATGATGCTGCCACCACCACTACCACCATACCTCACTGTAGGGATGGTATTAGGCAGGAGATGGGCAGGGCTGGGAGTGCTACCCAAAGAGTTCAATTTTTGTTTCATCAGACCAAGGAATCTTTTTCCGTATCAACTCGGAGTCCTTTAAATGTAGTTTGGCAAACTCACTGGGCACCTGATTGATGGACTGCTGCTATCCTTCCAACTATTTCTCCCATCTCAGCAGAGAACTTCAGCAGCTCTGTTAGAGTGAACATTGGGTACCAGACCATGGCTCTTCTTGCCTTGTTAGCCAGTTTGGCTCTAGGAGGAGTCCTGGTGGTACCAAACATCTTCCATTTCATAATTCTCGAGTTCCTTATGTTTATGGGAACCCTGAAAGCTTTAGAGATCAGTTTACCCCTTTGCCCTGATCGCTGCCTCACCATAATTTGATCGTGGAGGTCTGCAGAGAGTTCCTTGGGCTCCATGGCTTGGTTTGTGTCCTGGTACGCAGCGTGCATTGTGGGACCTTCTATACACAGGGACACGTGTGACTTTCTAAATGTTGTCCAATCAATTCAGCTTCCCATAGATGGACTCTAATTGAGTTTTAGAAACATCTCCAGAAGAACTAAAGCAAACATATGAAGCATCTGAGCACAATCTGGAGTGCCACAGCAAAGGATCTGAATACTTCTATGGAGGAGAGATTTTGGTTTTTAATGTTTATTAAGTTTCTTTCAGAAAACATGTTCACTTTATCATCATGGCTTACTGAGTGTGGACTGATGAGCAAAAATGGCAAATGTATCCGTTAAAAAATGAAATCTACAAGTCAATTAAGCGTGTAGAAAGTCGAGGGGTCTGACGTCTTTCTAAATCCACTCTGTGTACCTTGTGACCAGTAGGGTGGCACCACTGAGGCCTTTTACCCCAGGATCCAACTACATGGCACAGTCCTGGGTTCAAATGCAAGGTGTTTTTTTTTTATTTTACAGTACCCACCCAGACCCCCAAATCTTCAAGAATGTTTTCTTATCTCCTTCCACACCTCCCACGTAGTCTCATCCATTCCCAACCTGATATTGACTGCTCTATAGGAGAAGACTTGTTCGTTTTATGCTGGCTTTGTACCTTGGAAGTACTTCTGGGTCATGTGGAAGTTCCTAAAAAGAAGTGGCAAGGTTCCCTGGTAACCCCCTAGGAACCCCAACAGGGCTGTCCCCTGTGGACTACAATGTCCAACCTGCCCTGCAGGTATCCATATGGAAGTTTACCCCAATATGTTTACCAGGGTAACGCATAAACCCCGGTCCATAGACACCTTCTTTTCCTGTGAGCACGCATCCCATCCTGGTGGGGAACCAGCACCCTTCCCACCTGGTACACCATTCCATTCACACATTTCTAGTACAGGTCACCTGCTCCACAACGTCCTGGTCAGAACATCAGTCATTCTCTGAATTTCCGTTCTGGCTTTCACTTCCTGGCAAGGAACCATCATCCATCTGGGTTGAGATTCCCCTCCTTCCCATATGGTACTCACAACCTATTGTCCAAAACATCCTGGATGACAAAGAAAGTGATAAGTAACCTGTGTGTGTTGATGTCTGAATTATCACAAGGACAGAATATGACATGCAGTTCTCGCCTTTTCCTCTGTTTTAGCGTCATTCACTTAAGCACAGGCTCATTGAGTGATGACTAACGGCCCCGAGAGCTGCCCTCCCGTTTGGGTGACTACGCCATGTTGCCTACACCAAGCTGAGTCTCAGTATCGAAGTGTTCAGACAAATCATATGCAAGAAATGGACCTTATTAGCAGGTCACTAATTATGGCGGCTTCTAATACAGGGAGCGTTTGGTGCGCCAGTCGGTCTGCACGTCGTGTCACCTGCTGTTCCTCATTTGTACCTCGAGAGCTCAGCACTCCCCTGATTACTTTTTCATTTCTCTTTCTCTAATTAAGGCCCAGAAATCTGACGCAGGAGGGGACACTCAGGACGCAGAGGACCTTTTGCTTATCAATAAGCCCCTAACCGACTTAATTAGCTTGCTTATTCAGCTGGTAAGTACAATGCACTTCTTTATTGTCTTACAGTATGGGTTTTCCTCAATAATTAAAGGTTTATATTTTTTTTACAAGGTGTAAGGTTCATATCTGAGTACAAATAAACCATACGTCTCACTCGGGCACGTGGTGGTGGAGATGCAGCCGCGCCATTTTCATAACACAGACTGCTTGCCTCTTTGGTGTCGGTGGGAAGTGTGTTCTCACAAACTGGAGACCATCTTGAAAACAGGATGGCATCTCAGTGGGCACAACTCCGTGATCATGCATTCAAATGCCATGGGGAGGGTTACTGATAACCCAGAGCCCACATTTTTGAAGTCTGGAGTTAAAATAGTTTGTTTTCGAGATGCCAGGGCCCGCAGACACTGCTTATGTTTAGGGCTCAGAGTTCTGTGCGACGCCCCTGCCAAGTACTGTGTCGCATTTCCACGTCCTCCTTATTTTCAAGTTCTAACAATTTAGATCACCAAGTGTACTATATGAAATTGGAAAAAATCAAAAATTCTCAAACATGAGTCAATGTGGAGGTCGCTAGCAACTAGGCAAGATCCCCAACATTCACTTAAAGGTATTGCAAATCTTAGCAGCTTTCATGCTGTTGTGCATCATGAAAATCTCAATCTACCATTTTACAAAAAGGATTTAGCGGTGACAGAACTGAGATGGGTCCAGCTGCAGACCTCCACAGGACAGCCAATGGGATTGCAGGGTCTTTGTCACTTGCTTTACTTGAGTGGCAGGAGCTGTTAATAAACAGACTCAATATGTTGGTGATTTTGGTTTCCATTGAAAGTTCTTACATTGTTTTGCTCTCGACAAATTGCACAGTATTGCTCAGTAAAGATTTTCCATTTTGTTGTGGTGTCTTGATTTACAGTGCATACCCTTTTAGAGTATGGGAGGTATTGTCTACAAAAATGAAAACTAAGAAGCAAGGATCAAATGGTGGAAGTTGAAAAACGAGTTGTGAGCCGCGATTGTCCAATCGGGTCTGCGGTCGTTTTCCTTTTTCTAAGGGCTCCTTTACTAAGGGGCATATCTTTGCAAACCGCTCTCGCAGGTCTGTTCACAACCCGGTAAAGAACCATAAAGTGCCATTAAAGAACAGTTATTTAGTTCTTCGCATGCAGGCTCCTACCATCATGACACTTTAACTCTTTGAAGGCTGAATACTTTTTCCGAAAAACTCAGTTTTCTGAAAAGCACACGATGCACTGGTGTCACACATAAATCAACATAAAACGTCTATCGCTACGTGCTGTGGCTGCTGCTGACGCTTGTTCGGCATCTCTGGCAGCAGCGGCTGTGCAGGGGTGCTTGATGGCAAGCAAGAATGCATGGCAGGCTGGCTACCTCTCCGTCTTCGCACAGCCGGTGGTAGTCGCAGTGTGACGCAATATGGTTTGTACCTCTTGTCGTCATAAGTGGTGGTCCTACTAGGCGAACGCTGCTGTAGGCATATCAGCTACACGAACGTGTTCAGCATCACGATCAGCAGTTCACCGATAGGCCGATGCTGATACCTCACTTTCGTTTTCGATCTCCATCTCCAGATCACTTGCATCAAACTCAGAGTCCGATTCAGCAATAATATGTAAAACGTCCATGGGGTATTTCACTTTGCACGTTTGCTTTAGTCTCTCGTGCCATTTTAGAGGTTGTTTGCTCTTCGCTACTCATGCATGCGCTCTTACGACCTACTCTAGACTCTTGGTTTTTATATTCTAACTAGACATTAAGCCCGTTACAATAACGGGCGCTAGAACAGTAGTGCATAAACATTTGTATGAACAGTCTATATTAAATGGCAAGGGACCTTGTATGTGGCTGTAATATGTGTCACTGTATTGTGTGCCTTTAATTTTCTCTCGCAGTAATACTGGTTTGTATTTCCGTAAAATGCCTGTAATTTTGTCTGACAGTAATACAGTGGAACCTCGGTTCACAACCATAATTCGTTCCAAAACTCTGGTTGTAACCCGATTTGGTCGTGAACCGAAGTAATTTCCCCCATAGGATTGTATGTAAATACAATGAATCCGTTCCAGACCGTATGAACTGTATGTAAATATATATTTTTTTAAGCAGAACCATTTTGATGTTGTCCGCCTAATCCAGCATGCTGTTCAGGTGGACGCCCAAGTATTTATAGGACTTCACCAGCTCCACCGTCTCCCTTATTGTTATTATTGTGGCCGTTTTTTTTTTTTTTTTACATTTCCGTCCTGACATTTGACACATCTGATCAAAACACGTGCCCTGGCCTTCAAAATTTGTGACTCGTGTCTAAAGCATGGAGTAAAGCGGGAGCTCCTCATACTTACAGAGTTGCAATATAACGTCTAATAAGCTTCAGTTTCAGCTCGGGGCTCTCGTTAAGCCTGAAGATCTTCTGGAATGATGCTCCCATGAGCCCTTCTCTCTAAACAATATGTTCTGTAATCAAATTATCTGCCTTTGTTTATCTGTCTGTAATAAAGTCTCCGTGAAAGCCCTCATTAATATGCTGGAAAGAATCGCGCCGCTGGGTTTGCCACGCAGTTTCATTTAAATTCTGAAATGACACAGCATCAAAGCGGCTGTCTAATTACAATAAAAATCAGCAGCTCTTAGTTACTTTCCTGATTTATGTATTTTGCGCGTGTTTATCTTTATTCCCAATTATAACGCTGATAAATGAGTTTAGGGCAGACAATCACATGCAAAGGTTTCCTTCACTGAGGTTTCCAGGCATTGAAGGAGCCGAAAGGGAAATCTCGTGACATCACGAAAAAAAAAAATGGCTTGCCGAAGTGACATCTTGAAGTGGCATTAAATATTTGCAATGTTCAAACACAAACAAACGGTGAATTAATAACTGATGTGACAGAAAATGAGCGGGAAGGATTTGCTCAGAAGATACAGACACCTCTCTCAGAAACACGGCCGGGGAATTTTGTGAGCGGCCAACTGGCCGATGCGACACGTTCATACATACTGTGACCACTAGGGGGCGCTCAATCCAACCAGAACATAAACTCCCTCGGTAAAGATTCAATCCAGAAGGGTGGGCTGCTTTTAATAAAGACCTTCTGGTGGCTCGAGCACATTTTATGTACTGTAGTGTGACCCTTCAGAAACCCCCTCTCAAATAGTTTTTCAATGGGTAACAAACACACTCTTACAGCTCCTCTTTGCTGGATCAGCTGCAGGCTGGCTTGCTTTGCTTGGGGCTTCGAACATTTAAAAGACCGAGCTGCGGCCATCCTGAGGTCTCTCTCACTCTCCTGTCTCTCTTCTCTCTCTGCTCCGGCCACTGCTTCCGAGCCACTAGATCCCCTTTTTGAGGAAGATGTCGTGCTGTTTTGAGCAGGAGTCGGGGCCGATGTATCAAGTTTGACAGCTGTTCCTTGTGAGGCTGGATCGCCTCTGAAAGACACTTGTGTTTGTATCTGCCTGAACAGCAAGAAAGTTTCTACTCCTTGGAAAACCTGCTGTTCTCTCGTGTGTAAATCTGTGACCCAAGCTTGACGGTAGATACTGTCAGGTCCAGATTGATTTGGACAGTGACACAATTATCAGAATGCTGGCTCTGCACACCACCACGATGGATTTAAAATGAAGCACTCAAGATTTGATTGAGGTGTAGACTTCAAGGGGTTTAATATAAATATAGGGTGGTCCAGATCGAATTATGCAATTTTCATTACGCTATAACTTATTAAGTTTATTACATAGAAAATCACCCGAAAAATCCCAGGTCGTCAAGAAGTGTGCGAACTGACGACATGAAGAATCGTCTTCGCGCCGAACTGGAATCGTCCCCGCATAAATCAAAGTCATCCAGATGATCTGGATCTGCATAATTAGATCTGGACCACCCTATACTATACGAGGTGTGATCAAAAAATATGGCGAATGTTTAAATTGAAAGAAAAATCTATACTAAACAAAAGGCAAAGCCCTCACTGACTCACTCACTCACTAATTCTCCAACTTCCCGTGTAGGTGGAAGGCTGAAATTTGGCAGGCTCATTCCTTATAGCTTACTTACAAAAGCTAAGCAGGTTCCATTTAGAAATTCTACGCGTAACGTTCATAATGGTCGACAACGTCCGCCATGTTGTACTTGCTTATTTATAGCCCCATCTTCACAAAATTTGGTAGGTGGCTTCCCTGTGCTAACCGAAACCAATGTACGTACTTATTTCGGTGGTATGACGCCACTGTCGGCCGCCATATTGAACTTTCCAACGTCACTAATTCTCCATCTTCCCATGTAGGTGGAAGGCTGATTCCTTACAGCTTACTTACAAAAGTTAAGCAGGTTTCATTTCGAAATTCTACGTGTAACGGTCATAACTGAATCCTACTTACGTACATATATACGGCCATAGCCTGCAGCTCGGTCGCCGTGTGAGGCGGAGTTGCGTCCCCCGTCCCCACACCTCCCACGTAATTGAGTGCCTGCCCATATAAGGCCGTCCGTCAGCAGCAATCCAATAGACACGTTGCCGCTACGAGGCGTTTGTCATGCCTAAAACGAATACGATATTCGCGAGATACAAGTTTAGTGAGAAGATGCAAGGTATAAACGAGACTTTTGATCACTTTGTAACGGAGTTAAAATTGCTAGTGAAGGACTGTGCTTGTGCAAACGAAGATGAGATGGTCAGGGATAGACTAGTGTTTGGCACAAACTCAGCAAAAGTGCGAGAGAAACTTTTAAGTGCCGGGTCTGAGCTAACATTAAATAAAGTCGTGGACATCGCAAGATCGCACGAGATAGCACAAGCACAACTGAGAACCTTCGATGCATGTACTCCAAGTGGCACGTGAACTGACTGTGAACGCAGTATGCAGAGAACAAGCAAAAGCTCCAAAGAGCGCTGAACAAAAAACGCATTACACAATTGAGAAGGCAACAAAAGAATATGAAGTGTGTGACGCATACAAGCATATTCATAAGTGCAGCTACTGCGGAAACAAAGCACACGGTGGAAGACGTCAATGTCCAGCTGAAGGAAGACAGTGTAAAAAATGTGGTAAATTGAACCACTTCGCTAAAGTTTGCAGGACTGGGAAAAGTAAACCCGTGCATGCAGTGTGTGATGTCTCAGATAAAGAGGAAGACGAGCTGTTTATTGATGCAGTAAGAGAGGAACAACCCTCTGACGCTGAACAAGCCTTTGTAGACATATCAATAGGAAAGCAAGGTGTAAAGCTTAAGTTTAAATTACGTTCATAGACACGCTGCTGCTAAATATTCGCAGGCAGATCCACAACTTAATACCGGGAATGCCTGTTAAACATCTTAGATTTGATGAATGAAACCTGTTATCTTTACAACGGTTGACAAACACGGATTGTAACTTGAACACAACACGTCCTCCAAATACGAACCTGATTGAAAGAAATAATGATAATCAAATCCTTGATGACAGCAACACTCATAACAGTCACAAAACAATTACATTGACAATCACGTTACGTTATTTTTAAAATGTTTCGTTTTCTTTTTCATAACTTCTTTAACACACTACTTTTCCGCTGCGAAGCGTGGGTATTTTGCTAGTATTACAATAAAAGGCAAATTGCCATGAACCTTCCAGAATACTCCCCCTCGCTTTGAACACACTTATCCTATCGTTCTCGCCACGTTCTGAAGCAGTTCTGGAAGTTCTCTTTCGTGAGCGTCTTTAGTTGCACTGTCGTGGCTGCCTCGATGACCTAATCGATTCGAAACGTTTACCTTTCGTGGTGATTTTGACTTTGGGGAGTCCGATCAGGTGACTAAGGCGGATGAGGACACACCCTAATGTTTTTATTTGAGAGAAACTGCCGTACCAGAGCATTGTCAAAATTTCACGTTGATGCGTTGTTTTTTTATGGTGGCTGGAGTGCCAATTCTGCCAGCAACGCCCAGGTTAAAAAAAATCAATAAATAGAGAAATCTGTTTAAAAAAAAAAAAAAAAAAAGGAGCGTAAAACAACACAGTGCAGGAAACCCGTTTAAAATCTGCAAGCCCTGGTGCCTTCCTTTAAAACTGACGCCTCTCCGGCTTATCCTGTTTGGACCTCGCAGCCTGGAGAGATGTCGACTAGCCATCCATCTCTTTCAGCCAGCGTCCCCCTCCGACAATCCAAGGGTGTTATGCGGGCAACCGCCGAGCCCTACTCTGCACGAACCGCTGCCAATCCGGGCTCCACATGGTGAATATACCCCTGAGCATGATGGTCGTTCTTGCTCCCATAACGCTCAACAGGAGCGACCCACCCACAGCCCCCTCCTGAGCGTTGTCCACTCGCTACTTCCTTGGGGCTCTGCTCCTGTCCACCTGCTTCCACTCTGCACACTGGCTTGTTGTTTCTCTCTCTTTTTCTCCTTCCTGCTTCTTCTCCTCTCATTCAACTTCCATTCTCTTTCCTTTTCCTTGATCTTGCGCTCCTCTTTATAGGCTGGGGAGCTGTTGCAGGTGTGACCCCTGATTACCGCCCCAGGCTGATGATAAGGCAATCAGACTGCGCGCACGTAGTGGATGACTGTCTCACCCCAACCCGGAGACGGGGGCGTCTTCAGCAGACCTCTCGTACCTGCTCCCGCACCCCGACACGAATGCGTTCATTATTTATTTATTTATTAAAACTGCTACTCTTTTTGAGGCGCGGACCCCCCCATACCACACATCCCTGCTGCTTTACACTCAGCTGCAGTTCACCCCAGTGCACATCTGAGGTCAAAGCCCACCGAAGCCTACAGGGCCACGTCATCTGCAAGAAGCAGAGACAACAATCCTGAGGTGACAAGCAGGACACCGTCCACTGCCCCTTAGAAGTTCTGTCCTTGAACTGAATGTGTGACCGAAGCCTAGCCCTGGTGGAGTCGCACACCCACCATAAGCGAGTCTTACTTCCTGCCGTCAATGCGTACCAAGCCTTCGCTCCAGATGTGCGGGATCAGAATAGCCTGCAGCAACAGCTGGCCCGGTACCCCAGACTCCCACAGGGATTGTACGAGTGTTGTAAGCACACACGAGTGTTTCAGCAGATGACAGGTTTCGGACACAAGGACATGTCCTGTTTGTGGCTGCATTTGCCTTCCCAGAGGGTTCAGTCATCCAGCAGTCGTACTTGTTTAGATTTACCGCAGCACATCAGCTTTAATTTCCCACCAGTCACATCCTGAATGCGTATGTAGGCCGCAGCGCTGATTTTCTCGCCTCTGGGTCATTTCAGAGCACCATGACAGTCACTGGAGACGTTTTCAGTGGCAGCGTTTTCTAAATGTCCATTTCAAGTGCTGCTGGCTTTTTCTTAAATTGGAACATAAATACCTGTTCTCCTCGAAGATTCATTTGGGGTCACAAAGAAAAAAAAATATTCTATAACAGAACAGCCAGTTTTTCAATCTGTCCTCCAGTCATCTTGTTCTACATTTTCAGTTTAGGGATTGAATTAAAAAAAAAATCCCACGACCAAAACATTTTTTTTATCTAAGAATATGAATTTATGAGCCTGGCAGTTGGACAGACTGGTTGGTGGAGGGTGCACAAATAATGACCACCAGGAGATGGTACATCTGGAAGTAGAAAGGCTGACGCTGAGTGGCATCACGGGAGACTGGCGAGAGACCACAGGGGTTTCCCCTCAACATGGAGAAGGTCACACACACTACGGTGGGGTGACTGGGGGTCCTGCTGCTTATACACGCAATATTGACAGCATACATTAAATACATACTGTCGTCTATGAGGATGTGACAAGTGCTTTGGGTGAGGATGTCCTTGTCTGAGCTTTGGTGGGGGGGGTAACAGGATTTACACAACGGATGCTGGACGTCCTAGTTCACCATCACAGAAATGATGGGAGAAGAGGACGATAGCAAAAGCAGAGACCATCATGGGTAGAGAGATTGAGCTTTATCTGTCCATAGGGAGAAATTTGACTTTTACAGAAGCATAGATAGATAGATAGATATTGATTGTATAGCACCTTTCCTATCTATCTATCTATCTATCTATAATATAGTGCCTTTCACATCTATCTATCTATCTATTATATAGTGCCTT
>JANRMT010062841.1:6628305-6641005 GCA_026402145.1 Polypterus bichir lapradei | reverse complement strand
CCCCCTAAACAGGAATGAATGGTTTAACAGGTGGAGGGAGGCCACTGACATTTTTCCCTCCTCATCTGTTGTGCCATTCATTTTACATTTGTCTACGGTCAGTGTCACTAGTGGTAGCATGAGGCCATACCTGGACCCTACAGAGCTGGCACAGGTAGTCCAACTTCTCCAGGATGGCACATCAATATCACGTGCCATTGCCAGAAGGTTTGCTGCGTCTCCCAGCACAGTCTCAAGGGCATGGAGGAGATTACAGAAGACAGAAAGGCAGTTCCTCTAGGAGAGCTGGACAGGGCCCCTCGTAGAAGGTCCTTAACCCATCAGCAGGGCCCACCAGTGTCTGCTCCTTTGGCCAAAGAGGAACAGGATGAGCACTGGCAGAGCCTACAAAATGACCTCCAGCAGGCAGGCAGGCCACTGGTGTGAATGTCTCTGACCAAACAATCAGAAACAGACTTCATGAGGGTGGCCTGAGAGCCCGACAATGTCCTCTAGTGGGCACTGTGGAGCTCGATTGGCATTTGCCATAGAATACCAGAATTGGCAGGTCCACCATTGGCAACCTGTGCTTTTCACAGATGAGAGCAGGTTCACCCTGAGCACATGTGACAGACATGAAAGGGTCTGGAGAAGCCATGGAGAACGTTATGCTGCCTGTCACATCGTTCAACATGACCGGTTTGGTGGGGGTCAGTGATGGTATATCTGGGGAGGCATATCCATGGAGGGGCGCACAGACCTCCACAGGCTAGGCAACGGCACCTTGACTGCCATTAGGTATCAGGATGGAATCCTTGGACCCCTTGTCAGACCCTATCCTGGTGCACGACAATGCCTGGCCTCATGTGTTGAGAGGATGAAGGAATTGATACCTTTGACTAAAATTCCACCAAGCCACCCCCCGTCCCCCCTGCTCCCGCTCACTCGCCTAAACTCGATCCAATAGGACACCTCTGGGTGGGACATTATGTTTCGGTCCCACCAACATCTCAGCCTGTCCAGGAGCTCAGTGTTGCCTTGGTCCAGATCTGGGAGGAGAGCCCCCAGGACACCATCCGTCATCTCCTTAGGACATTGTCAGTCATGGGGGGGGGGGGACATACAAACTACTGAGTACGATTTGGAGTTGTTGCAATAACATTTCGGCCAAATGGACTCACCTGCCTGCCCCATCATTTTTTCCCTTTGATTTTTGGGGGGGTCCCTCTGTCGGTTGATCGTTTTCATTTCCATCCTTTCATTCCTCACACATCACCATACCAGTCCAGATCAGTAGAGAGAGCCAGTGGGATTTCTTTTTCCCATTGAGATCTGATGGGTTTTCAGAGTATTCCTGTAATTTTTTGAGCAGTTTATATTCGAGGGAGAACTGTATGGACTGTAGTGGGGGTAGAGAGGTGGGGTAGGTGGTCTCATTCGGTAGGTCAGGCTCTACCGTTTTCAGTACCCATCATGAGTTGGACCGGTGAACATCAGGGCTTTGATGTTCAAGTGTATTATGAGAACAACCGTTCTGTGATAGCGACGCAGAGAGAGTGTTCTGTACACGCTACTCGCTCGGTCGAAATGCATCTGTACCAGATCGGAAAACGATTTCGCTATGGGTTTCTAACTTTCGGGCAACTGGGTCCACACTGAAAAGAAAAATCACCTGGCAGACCTAGGACCGTTAGAACGCCAAAAAATGTGGAAGCAGTAAGAACATCCATTCAGCAATCGCCGAGGCGTTCTGCTCGTAAGCACGGCATGGAACTGGGGATGTCAAGTCAGAGTTTGAGGAGGATCCTGCTTGCCGATTTAAAACTGCATCCTTACAAAAAAAGATGTTGGCTCAAGAGTTAAGTGAGAGAGATCAGGCCAACCACTGAGCCTTAAGTGCCGAAACTCTCGAACAGGTTCTCCACTGCAGCTGTTCTTCTGAGTAGCGATGAGCCTCACTTCCATATCAGCAGAACAAGCACAATTTTCGCTACTGGGCCGAACATAATCCTCATGAACTCCACCAACGACCGCTCCACTCTCCTCGCGTAACTGTTTGGTGTGCCCATTGCCAACTTTGGTGGGATCGGCCCCTACTTTTTTGAGGAAGGTGGTGCAACAGTAACTGTGACCTCCGACCGGTACGTTGAAAAGTTGGGGACCTTTCTGCGCCCCAAACTGGACGATGTGGATACAGAACATGTGTGGTTTCAACAGGACGGGGGCACAGCTCACACAGCATGACGTTCGCTTGGAGTGTTCAGGGAAATGGGAGGCAGCCTCTTTAGCTCGCTCAGTGTTTGCTCAGCCAATGAGACTTCAGCCTCTGCGGTCCTCTGTCTACCAACACCCCTGTCTTAGCTGCCTCCGCCAGCATCTGCCTGACCACTCAGGGTTGGTTGTCCTCTCGTCTTTCTTCTTGCGCGTGTTGGCCGTCCCTCAGATCCCTACGATGGATTCCTCCTCGAATCGTACCCATTCTTTCACATAGTCAGTGGGCACGATGTATCCCTTTAGCACCGATCGCTCGCTCAATCCGGGACCCCCGACCGCGCTGACCTTCCTTTTCCTCAGCTTGCTGGCTCATCCATTCTTTTGCACTACCACAATTCTGCTGTCTCACTCTCCAGATCTTTCGTTCTTCCGTAAGGTTACCGGTCTCATCTCTCCTTTTTTTTTCCTTTCCGCCTCGCGCTTCTCCTATTTATTGCGGGGACGTGGCTCAGGTGTGCCAATTAGCAGCTCCCGGCTTCAATCACGGATGCAGACGACTCCTCACCTGTGCACTTAAGCGAGGACCGCCCGGGAACCACTCCGGCCACACTACCATGCCCCTTCTTTAAAACAGGAGTGCGGCGATCATTTATTTAAAAACTGGCCTTTTTGATCTGAGCTGTGGACCCGCTATACCAGGGGTCGCCAAGTCCAGTCCTGGAGGACCACCGTGGCTGCAGGTTTTCATTCTAACCCCTTTTTCTAATGAGTGCCCTGTTTGTGCTAATAAACGTCTTGTGAATTCATTTTGATTGAATTGTTTTTTAAGATTTGCTCCCCTGAATTTCGTCATCTTTCCTCTCATTTGCTTCATTTTTTTTTCCTTAAATGGCACCCAAACAGAAATGAAATGTGAAGTGAGAGAGCCAACAGAAGACCAGCTAATTCAGGGCCTCAAACTCCAACCAATTTCACTCCAACCAGCTGCTTAATGAGGTGCCAGTTCCTGTCGTTAATTAAACCCGTTCTTTAATTTCGTGGCTTGTTGCTGCTCTTGTGGTGCTTTAGCAGACATTTCCGAAATTGTTGATTTTCTCTTTTCTGGTAAAATGTTTTGGGAACCTGAGAAGATCAGCATTCCGGAGACCTTCACATTTCTTTATTTTCAGATATTGTATATGATGGACACCAGTTGTTTTGGCTCATTTTGTATCTCGCTATTGTTTGGCTGCTAATTAAGGAAAAAGAAACAATTAAGAGGTCTGAGTCTTCAAGAGCAAGTCAATTAAAATGAGTTCAAAAGAAGTTAATTAGCAGCAAAAACAAGTCACTCATTAAGAAAAGGGTTAGAATGAAAACCTGCAGCCACGGTGGTCCTCCAGGACCGGAGTTGGCGACCCCTTTGCTATGCCACACCTCCTCTTTTCCATAACAGCTTCCAGTATGTCCAGTGTTTCTCCTGTGATAGAGAAGGCTCTCCAGAGGCGTTGGGCATCGCTTGGACTCAAGTTGGTCAGCGTAGAACAACACCCTGGTTACTGGGCACTGGTAGAACAGCTTGCTGCACACATCAAGTGATTGGAGTCTCTTTTGGAAGTGCAGTCAGCCCTGGTCCACTGTGTTGTTGTTTATGTCTGCCAGCCCAGAACAGCTCATCCACCTGAAGCTAAGCCTCTTCAGGTCCAGCCAGTACTTGGATGGGAGACCATCAAGGAAAAGTTGGGGTTGCTGCTGGAAGAGGTGTGGGTGAAGCCAGCAGATGGAGCTTAACTTGAGTGTGGATCCCAATGGCCCAGTGCAGTGACGGGGACACTGTGTTGTAAAAATGGTGCCGTCCTTTGGATGAGACTTAAAAACCAAGGTCCTGACTCTCTGTGGTCATTAAAGGTGCCTGGGCATCCTTCGTAAAGAGTAGGGTCCAGGCTAAATCGCCCACCTTGGCCTGGTCATTCTGGCCCCTTAATCATCCCCGGTCTCTAATAATTGGCTGTCTACCTCACCACTTCACCACCCAACAGCTAATGTGTGGTGAGCATACTGACACGAAAATGGCTGCCGTCACATCAGCCAGGTGGGTGCAGCACATGACATGGCTCCCCACTCACTGAGCGCTTTGAGTAGTGAGAAAAGCGCAATTTAAATGAAACATTCATCCATCCATCCATTATCCAACCTGCTATATCCTAACTACAGGGTCACGGGGGTCTGCTGGAGCTCACAGGGCGCAAGGCAGGAAACAAACCCCGGGTAGAGCGCCAGCCCACCGCAGGGCACATACACACACACACACACCCACCAAGCACACACTAGGAACCATTTAGGATCACCACTGCACCTAACCTGCATGTCTTTGGACTGTGGGAGGAAACCAGAGCACCAGGAGGAAACCCACGCAGACAACATGCAAACTCCATGCAGGGAGGACCCAGGAAGCGAACCCGAGTCTCCTAACTGCGAGGCAGCAGCGCCACCGTGCCGCCCATAAACATTTATTATTATTGTTCTTATTCTTTTCGCAGCTCCTGTTAGGGGTCGCCATAGCTGATCATCATCTTCCATATCATCCTGTCCTTGTCATCTTGTTCTGTCACACCCATCACCTGCACGTCCTCTCTCACCACATCCATAAACCTTCTCTTAGGCATTCCTCTTGTCCTCTTCCCTGGCAGCTCTATCCTTAGCACCCTTCTCCCAATATACCCAGCATCTCTCCTCTGCACAGGTCCAAACCATCCATCCTGAGATGATCCTCTAATGGGGGGAAAGAAAACACAATGATTTGAAATACTTAAATTATTTAAATAACCTTTTAGTTTTGAAATACCAGAATATGGATCACTAATAGATAGATAAGAAAGGCACTATAAAACAGATAGTGTAAAACTAGTCTTAATATCCTTTTCCCAATATAAATATTGTTGGATGGCATTAAATTTTCTAAATTTTAATGAGAGCAAGAAATTGTGTTATTTAGACCTAATGCCACCAGCGGGACCCCCTGCATCGACCTTTCCACGGTGGCTTAATGTGAGAAATCCATGAACACAAATTTAGGTGTGAAAATGGATTCTTATTTGAAACTTGATAGCCATGTGAATGCAGTGGTAAAATCTCGCTTTTTCCAGTTGAAGCGGCTGTCAAAAATCAAGCCTGTTTTGTCTAAACGCAACTTTGAAACAGTGATTCATGCTTTTATGACCTCTCGTCTAGATTACTGCAATGCGCTTCTTTTTGGAATTAGCCCAGGCCTCCATTGCTTGCCTACAGTTGGTGCAAAATGCCACTGCTCGATTTTTAAATGGCACAAGCAAATATGAGCACGTTACCACAATTGTGGCTTCCCTTCACTGGCTTCCAGTTAATTTTTGAATCCATTTTAAGATCCTTGTATTTGTTTTTAAGTCCTTTAATGGTTGTGCCCCATTTTATTTGTCAGAACTGCTGCACCCTTATGCACCTTTTCACCCTCTCAGGTCAGCAGACCAGATGCTTTTACTTGTTCCTAAGACACGATGCAAACTCAGAGGTGATCGGGCTTTTTTAATTGCAGCTCCAAAAGTCTGGAACAATTTGCCATTGCACGTTAGACAGAAAATTCACTTGCTGTCTTTAAATCTTATTAAAAACACTCTTTTACTCCCTGGCCTTTAACTCAGTATGAGATGTTGACTATCTGGGTACTTCTTATTATGAATTTCTTCAGCTCTTATGTGTTTATATGTTTCTGTTTCTTTTACCCTTTGGCTATTCTGTGACTTACTGTATATGTTGGGTTCTATTGTACAGCACTTTGGTCAGCCTTAATGTTGTTTTTAAAGAGCGTTATGTATCTATTATAAAAAAAATTTTGGAAGGAGACGAGACGTGATTTACTCAGAGAGACACTTTCACGTCGCGCAAGACATTGTGCCAAGAGATTTAACTACTCCTGGGGCCGGAAATAAAAGACAAAGAGTAGATAACAAAGTAGAACGTCATAAAGAATTAATAACGTTGGCGCAATGCACATGCATAGCAGGTTAGAGATAATGAAAGTACGATAATTCAAAAGTCTCAAAAAAATTATAGTAAAGATCGCATCAGCGCAAACAAACGGAAATTATTACTCGGTGAAATAGAGATTGAATACATTGTTCAGTTTGAAAGTTTAAGTCGGAGACTTGTAGTTCGTCTAATTCGTGTTGCCATCAGGGAAAAGTAGTGCTGCCTCCCAATGAAGAGGCGAATCTGTGAGAAATGAAAGATTTGTTGTTTGGTGAAAGTGAAATCCACATATGCGAGCAGCAGAGACGTGAAGTTACTGGCGCGTAGCGCAGGCAGGGGAGGTTGGTGAGCAAAGCGAGCAGGGGGCGAATCCCCCTAGTAAATAAATAAATACCCAGCATCTCTCCTCTGCACATGTCCAAACCAACACCATCTCGCCTCTCTGACTTTGTCTCCCAACCGTCCCACCTGAGCTCACCCTGGAATGTCCTCATTTCTAATCCTGTCCATCCTCGTCACACCCAATACAAATCTTAGCATCTTTACCTCGGCCACCTCCAGCTCTGTCTCCTGCTTTTCTGGTCAGTGCCGTTTCATTTATCACTAAAAAGGTGGGATAGATAAGCCCAGCTGGAACCCCAGCTAAGGTGGCGAGTGACTTTCTGGGATGGATATTTGAAATCTGGTGAGTAATCTTGACCAAGATGGTCACCTTAAGGCACTTGGCATCATCAAAAATAAAACTTAAAATCATTCAGCATGACATTTAAGTGCGTCTGTATTAATGAATTAGTTTTTAATCCTTGAATAAACCTGTCAGGTAGGCAGGATTTTTTTTTCCCCCTTTTTTTTGTCTTCATACTTTCCCGACGTCCGGACCGTTTGATTAATTACACTGCATTGCTGATTAATTCTTTTCAAATGCCCCTCATTACAGCAAGTCAGATAAGCCGAAACCAGCTTTGCGAGCACCGAGTACATGGGTGGTAACGCAAAGTGGGACTCCCAGTACACTCCATGTGACCGTAATCCAGACAAGAAAAAAAAAACAGAAATGGACCTCCTTGTTAGGTGAAATCCCCACCCAACAGCAGCCATACGACTCTGATTAATGGCCGCTTGATGGATGTGAATCGACTCCCCGGCTGCCGCACCGCACCTTTGATTGGCTTGACATCGATAAGCCGTTCAATAATACTTTTCAAGGCTGAACAAGGTCTTAAATTATGAATGTGAATGAGTTTATAGCTGATCTCCAAGCATTTTTAATCCATATATCTATGTTGGATGACCCTTATTACAAATTCATATACTCTCTGAGCTCCATATGTTACGATTTTCACTGGCTTATAGGATAAGCCCTGGGGTCTTGTGTCAGCGGTACAAAGTCTTCTGAGCGGCCTGTGTGACTGGCTGCTGCATGAGAGCCCTTTGGATTTCTGGAACTTTCTTTTTAGGATAACCTGGTGTCTCTCGGGGGCCAATGATGAGACCACCGCGCTATTTAATACAACATATGTCTCTCTATTATATAAAAAAAATCCTGAGGCGAGACTTTTACTAAGAGATTTTTTCCAGTCCAGCGAGGTGAGACTTTGAGCCATGAGATTTCTTCAAGTCCCGCCCTCCTCTCAACCATATTCAGCCACGCCCACAGCCCTCTCACCTCTCATTGGTGTGAATGCTTTTGACAGACACAGTTCCTGCTCTCTCAGCTCTTATAAATTTTTATGTTTTCCTCACTTTAAGTTCCCAATAAAAGAAGACGTGTTCTGTCCAAATCTTATTGATGAATTTCATCCCGAAGAAATGAGTACACGGGCAATCCTAGCACCGAGAAACGATGAAGTCAAACGAATTAACGTGAAAATTGACGATCGGTTACACGGCAAATTGGTTAAATTGTGAATTTCCCCTTGGGATTAATAAAGTATCAATCTATCTATCTATCTATCTGCATATCAATAGACTCTGCTGAAACAGTTGGTGGTGATGGTGTGGAAGATGAAAATAACAACTTACAGTATCATGAAGAATATCTACAACAGTTAACACCGTCAGGTCTTCCACCGCACGAATTACTGTAGAAAGAAGGATGTATCCAAGAAAGGTAATGTAGTACATCTTCAGGGGATAAGATTACACACCAAAGGAGATCTTGATATGCCATTCATATTAAAACGTTTATAGTTTCACGTTAGAAGAGCTTTTGCTATGACAATTAACAAATCACAGAGACAAACAATCGAAAAAGTCATTTTATTTAATAGAGAGAAAGAAATGAAATTCACTCAGGGGCAGTTATACGTTGCATTGTCACGATGAAAGTCCAAACACGAAATCAAAATTCAATGCGATATTGACGTAAAATAGTTTTTACTTAAGTTTTACAATAAAAGTGTAAGTTTAAAAAGAATTTGCGTGTTAATTGCAAAGCCAAACAGAATGAAATCGTATAACGCAATGAATAACTCTTAACGCAACATGAAACATAATTTACTTTAAAAGTATTACGTTTTACTATTTGTTACTACGGTTAATTACTTGTAATGTGAAATAGTTAGTTCTATTATGCATATGGAACAATTCCCATGAAAATAACAATCTGTGTAAATTTTGCATCCTCGTCCCCATACGTGAGCGACAGAAACGCAAAGTGGCTAGCGAGTAGCGCCCGCCCAGGGGTTGGTGAGTGAAATATAAATAACATCCTGATTACGTTTGCAGATGATACTAAACTAAAGTGGTGCTTGAAAGTTTGTGAACCCTTTAGAGTTTTCTATATTTCTGCATAAATATCACCTAAAACGTCATCAGATTTTCACTCAAGTCCTAAAAGTAGATAAAGAGAAACCAGTTAAACAAATGAGACACAAATATTATACTTGGTCATTTACTTATTAAGGCAAATGATCAAATATTCCATATTTATGAGTGGTAAAAGTATGTGTACCTTTTCTTTCAGTATCTGGTGTGACCCTCCAATAACTACAACTAAACGTTTCCGGTAACTTTTGCTCATTCCTGCACACCGGCTTGGTTGAATTTTCGCCCATTCCTCCGTACAGAACAGCTTCAACTCTAGGATGTTGGTGGGTTTCCTCACATGAACTGCTCGCTTCAGGTCCTTCCACAACATTTCGATTGGATTAAGGACTTTGACTTGGCCATTCCAGAACATTCACTTTATTCTTCTTTAACTATTCTTTGGTAGAACGACTTGTGTGCTTAGGGTCGTTGTCTTGCTGCATGACCCACCTTCTCTTGAGATTCAGTTCATGGACGGATGTCCTGACATTTTCCTTTAGAATTCTCTGATATAATTCAGAATTCATTGTTCCATCAATGAAGACAAGCCGTCCTGGCCCAGATGCAGTAGAACAGGCCCAAACTATGATACTACCACCACCATGTTTCACAGATGGGATAAGGTTCTTATGCTGGAATGCAGTGTTTTCCTTTCTCCAAACTTAACACTTTTCATTTAAAGCAAAAAGTTCTATTTTGGTCTCATCCATCCACAAAACATTCTTCCAATAGCCTTCTGGTTTGTCCACGTGATCTTTAGCAAACTGCAGACGAGCAGTAATGTTTTTTTTGGAGAGCAGTGGCTTTCTCCTTGCCACCCTGCCATCCACACCATTGTTGTTCAGTGTTCTCCTGATGGTGGACTCATGAACATGAACATTAACCAATGTGAGAGAGGCCTTCAGTTGCTTAGAAGTTACCCTGGGGTCCTTTGTGACCTCACCGACTATTACACGTCTTGCTCTTGAAGTGATCTTTGTTGGTCGACCACTGCTGGGGAGGGTAACAATGGTCTTGCATTTCCTCCATTTGTACACAATCTGTCTGACTGTTGATTGGTGGAGTCCAAACTCTGGTTTTGTAACCTTTTCCAGCCTGATGAGCATCAACAACTCTTTTTGTGAGGTCCTCAGAAATCTCCTTTGTTCATGCCATGATACACTTCTACAGACATGTGTTGTGAAGAGCAGACTTTGATAGATCCTGTTCTTTAAATCACACAGGGTGCCCACTCATACCTGATTGGCATCCCATTGATTGAAAACACCGGACTCGAATTTCACCTTCAAACTAACTGATCATCCGTGAGGTTCACATACTTCTGCCACTCACAAATATGTAATATTCGATCATTTTCCTCAATAAACAAATGACCAAGTATAATATTTTTCTCTCATTTGTTTAACTGGTTTCTCTTTATCTACTTTTAGGACTTGAGTGAAAATCTGATGATGTGTTTTAGGTCATACTGTATTTATGCAGAAATATAGAAAATTCTAAAGGGTTCACAAACTTTCAAGCACCACTGTAGGTGGAAAGGCAGATGAGGGAGAATCAGCCAAATCATTACAGAGTGGACCTGGACACATGTGGGACAGACGAGATCGAATGGAGTTCTAGTGCCCACCAAAATGTTTGGTACAAACAACAACCACGTTTATTTTCATAGCACATTTTGATATGCTGGACATCATGGCCGGCCTGTACACTGGTACTGTGAGTGTTGTGCAGACCCTCTGTGTTGTTCCCAGTTGATTCTGGGGTTCGTCAGCGGTGTGTTCTGCTCCTACTCTGTTCAATGCTTGTATGGACTGGGTGGTGGTCAGAGTTGTGGGGTCCAGCGGCTGTGGGGCATCTGTTGGTGGATAGAGACTCACTGATGTTGACTTTGCTGACGATGCTGTGATCTTCACGGAGTCAATGGAGGCTCTGATTGGGGCTCTCGAGAGACTGAGTGAGGAGTCTGAGTGTCTGGGCTTGCGAGGGTCCTGATAAAAACCAACATCCAGGCCTTTAGTGACCTCTTGTGCACGGCCATCAGGAGTGTGTCTGTCTGCAGAGAGAGTGTCGACCTCAGTGACATTTGTGTTTCTAGTGACTCTTCTTATTAAGTCAGTAAATAGATTGGGAGAGCATGGGGGGGTCCTGAGGTCACTAAAAGGGGTGTGTGGCGCTCCTGATATCTGCAAAAGGACGAAGGTCCCAATCTTTAGAGTCCTGGTGCTCCCTGTTTTGTGAGACATGGCCGCGCTCTGGTGACCTGAGATGAAGACTGGACTCCTTCATGTGTGTCTCTTCAGAGAATCAGTGGGTCCCGCTGGTTTGACTTTGTGTTGCTCACGGAGTCCCGGATGAGACACATGACCTGAATTGTGCGGGAGCGTCAGTTACGGCACTACGGCCATGTGGTGTGATTACCTGAGGGTGATCAGCTCACAGGACCCAAGTGGCTGGACCAGGCCAAGGAGACGCCCACGTAACACCTGGCTACGGCAGGTAGAGGGTCATTTCCAAAGGGTGGGACTGGACTGTGTGCCTGCCTGGGGAGGTGGTGTTGCCAACCGAGATCCCATGCTGTTTCGTCATGTGACGGGTGTGGCATTCACTGCCTGCTCCCCAACCTGACTAACACCACATTAGTGAACTGGAGGAACGTGAACCATTCGTCTTCCGGACCTTCTCTATCCTTCACCAAAGTGTTTATGAGGTTGTGGTCTGGTGGCGATTCAGTGAGGCCTTCCTGGGCATCTTAAAGGAGGAAGAACCTTTCTGTTAGGCTGCAGAAGAGCCAGACGAACTTTAAGGTTCCTTTTTCGGGGGCTTTTGCTGTGTACCCACCTGGAGGATGCAGGGCAAAAATCATCTTTCATGCCAAACAGAGAGTTTATAGTACATGTGCCTGCTGTGTTTTTGTCTCCTTCAGTTCTCTGCATCTTTAACAGTGGTCCTGTCAGTGAGCCCCCCCCCCCCCCCCCCGCCCCCAGGCTCCGCAATAGCCACTGATTAATGTTTATAAATAGGTGGCCTAATTATACCACTTCATCCCGGCCTCTAAGTAAAAAGCTTCCATTTTCCTAAATATCGCTGTGAGACTGAAGACCCGGTGTGGCGGTAATGAACAAAATTACTGCTAAAAATACTGGCGGCGCACTGGGGGCAGTTAAAGCACCCGTGTTGTGTCTGTCTGAGTGCAAGAAAACGAGCCCCTCGGACTGAGCAGGGGGCAGCGCTGGGTAGCCCGTCGTCCACGGCACAGATCTGTGGAGGTCAGTCATGGAAATGAATTTAAATGTTCGGATCCGCCCACATCCCCAGTGTCGTGTGTGATTGGTTCATTGGCAAGTCTACACTCGAGCTGTTTGAGTGGGGGTGTGTGCTTGACTGGTGGACTTACAGCCTTACACACACACACACACACTTATGAGTGGGCCCTGAGATGGACTCGGGCTGATTGAGTGTGAGTGTGTGGGTAAGTGGGCCCTGTGATGATCTGGTTCTGTCTTTGTGCCCAGTCTCAGTGGCACTGTGTGTATGAATGGACCCTCTGCTGGACTCGGCCTCACTCACACACACACACACACACGCACACTTATGACTGGGCCCTGACATGGACTCGGGCTGATTAAGTGTGAGTGTGTGTGTAAGTGGGCCCTGTGATGATCTGGTTCTGTCTTTGTGCCCAGTCTCAGTGGCACTGTGTGTATGAATGGACCCT
>JANRMT010062841.1:6596936-6628295 GCA_026402145.1 Polypterus bichir lapradei | reverse complement strand
CACACACACACACTTATGAGTGGGCCCTGGGATGGACTCGTCCTGATTGAGTATGTTTGTGTGTGTGTGAGTAGGCCCTGTGATGGACTGGCTTGATCCATGTGCCTGGTCCCAGTGGCCTTGTGTGCTCTTGACTGTGTCTGTGTGTGTGTGAGTGTGTGCTTGACTGGACTCAGCCTCACACACACTTACGAGTGGGCCTTGTTATGGACTCATCCAGATTAAGTGTGAGTGTAAGTGGGCCCTGAACTGGTTCTGTATTTGTGCCCAGTCCCAGTGGCTGTGAGGGTGAATGGACCCTGTGCTGGACTCAGCCTCACACACACACACACACACACACACACACACACACAGACACTTGTGAGTGGGCCTCCTGGTGGACTCTCCTCATGTTAATATGGTTATATGAGAATGGACCCCGTGATGGACTCGTCTTCTGGTATTGTGTGTGTGAGTGTGAGTGGGTCCTGTGATGGGTGTGTATGCCAGTCCCAGTGGCCTTGTGGGAAGAAATGTCCTGTTGAAGAGAGTCCCGACCTTCTGGAACTGAGGCAACATTAATGGCGACTGTGAGAGCAATTTGTAGACACGTAAAGGAACACATGCACGCTAACATGGTGCCGCAGTGCAGTGTCTGTAATGCCAATCGCTGGTCAGGTGACAGTCCCCTCCACGTCTGACTTGCCACACCCAGTTGGCTGAGTAGGCCTGCCTACGAATTGCTATTTGGCCGTGCAGCCCCGAAAAAGTTCAATTAAACGAGTTTAGAAAACGACTGGATGGCCTCCACTTCAAATGTGCAATTCAGAAATCAAAACCAGCGTCTGTCGAAATGCACTTGACTGACTCCGGGCAGCGAGGGTCTCTTGAGAGGTTCCGGCTCTTCTCCGGCAAATCTTGACCACTTGTAGGGCCATCGATCACCGCCTGCACGTCACGTCCTCAGCACAAAGGTGCCATGAAAAGTGCTGAGTCTGAGCTCACCGCAAAATGCTGAAAAGAAAACCGCCGTCCCACCCGGTCAGCTGAAGTGCTCGCCGACAGTCGGCTAGTGTGTTGTGATGGATGAGGGAAACCAATAAGAAACGGGACAAAGGGGTCTGGGAGGTCCCCCCTTTTTGAATTATTGTATTGAGGAATTGGCTTCAGCAAAGTAGCAGAAGTCACAAATGCACTCGTGGTCCTCTTTGAGTGTAAGGGCAGGGGTCCGGGGTCTTCCATGGGGTTGACAGTCTCTCAAAGGTGTTGAAGAGATGAGACACACTGGCGAGTTCTCTGATATCCCTTAACCACCCTTCTTTATGATGCCACACACTCGGTCCTGTGAGCTCTTGTGAGTGAACACCCCGATGACAACGTTCACTGCTGGCCCCGAGCCCCCTGGTGTCAGTCCGTCAGTCCAGCATACGCTTCACGTCAACGACCGACACCTGAATTATCAGTTTACTACTCATCAGCACTATTAGTGAATCGGCTTCTAAAAATATGTGTCTGTGGTAAAGGATACTTGGGTGGCAGGGCTCAGCTGAACACGCCCAACAATAATAGCTAATTGTGCTGCCAGTGAGCTTTTACAGACCTGTGGTGTAGTCACAGTCAGGCAGGGGGCGCTCCAGAGAAAATTCAAATCTTTAGTAGGGCTGAGAGAAATGGGGTCATCAAACAGAAACAACGAAAAAAAAAGCCCTGTAGCATGCGGGGGCACACTTGGGATATAAGAAAGGAGCGAAAGGGACTTTGAGTCCGGGCACAGGCGTCATGGCAGTGAGCTGACAGTGTGCCAATGCTGCGGTGCGCTGAAAGAGATGAGATGAGGCAGGTTTGTCTCTCTGTAAAAAGAAATGAGAGCACGCAAGAAGAGTTGGGGCGACCTCAGGCTAACCCCGCATGTTAAGGAGCAAAAACAATGAACGCAATTTAACGTGTAGCATGAGAAACGTCTTCACAGATGCGAGTCTAGCACTAGACAGAGGAAAAGATGGCGACAGGGCGGAAAGGGGCGGGTCCAGAAGCCCCGGAAACCGGAAGTGATGTCATATGTTGGCCATTAGTTGGTTTCTGGATCTGCAGAGGGAAAGAAAGGGGAAGCTTTATAAGGCAGCGCCCTGAAATTGTCTCGTAGTCAAGCATGTGTGACGCTATCTATCTATCTATCATTATATAGTGCCTTTCACTCTATCTATCTATCTATCATTATATAGTGCCTTTCACTCTATCTATCTATCTATCTCTCTATCTATCATTATATAGTGCCTTTCACTTTATCTATCTATCTATCTTTTATATAGTGCCTTTCATATCTATCTATCTATCTATCTATCATTATATAGTGCCTTTCACTCTATCTATCTATCTATCTATCTATCATTATATAGTGCCTTTCACTTTATCTATCTATCTATCTATCTTTTATATAGTGCCTTTCACATGTATCTGTCTGTTATGTTTAATCCAGGGCTCTTCCCCAATAAGTAAAACACAATAAATGTTTTTGTATTAAAACAGTTATAGTGCCTATGTATTATTTTACATGTAGAATAAATATATTTATTTGTATTTTTAACCTTTAGTATCCTAACTATACACTTTCTGCATGTTGATACACTGCTACATTTTCTCTGGGAATAATCCTTTAGTGTCATCCACATCCATTTTGCTTTAATAATGCAGATATTGCTTAAGGCTAAAATCCCATTAGAGCAGCACTGAGTTTTCCTTTAATTTTTTTCACTGTAGGTGATGAATTAATATTTGAGTATTAACAATTTGCCAATGTTACATCATAAAATTATCAGTATTTTTTATTCTGATCTTTTTTTTTTATTTTTCATATGTAAATAATAGATTTTTCAAACATGTGGTACAAGAAGTCAAGCCTGGCCAAATGATTTACTAAATAGCACATTAATACCAAACTGTAATTTATATAGTGCCTTGCCTGTCTCTGTTTTATGTACTGTCTTTCATATCTACCAATTTGTCTTTAAGCAGATATAGTGCCTTTCATATCTATCTTTCCTTTATATTCCACCTTTTATATGAGTTCATCTTTAATATTGTGCTCTGTCTATCTATCTATCTATCTATCTATCTATCTATCTATCATATAGTGCCTTTCACATCTATCTATATATTATATAGTGTCTTTCACTTCTATCTATCTATCTATCTGTCTATTTATCCATCACTTTTCACTTATATTTATATATATATCTATAGTGCCTCTCTTATCTATGTATCTACTGTTATATCGTTATATAGTGCCTTTTACACCCATTTATCTATCTGTTGAACTGCCATTCAGGTTGTTTTAGAATCAAATCTAAAATCAAGCCAGAGATTAAGCAAATGAACTTCTTAACCAACATGCTTAAATGCTAATATCAACAGCCTAACTATGGAAAATAAACATTCAAATGTGTGTAAATAGTCTGTGTAACAACAAAAGGAAGCTAAGAGCAGAGTTGAATAAAGTGACCTAATGCTGTAGCAAATGGGTGATGTGAGTGGCCAGACTGGTGGGTGGCTTTCAGAAACACCCTGGGAAGCAGGCCAAAATGCCCCCAGCCTGCCCAAAGTAGATGCACTGAAATGCAGCCTGACTTCCACATAAGTGGCTGACTTCAGCCTCAACCGGGCAAAAAATATGCTTCACTCTCAGAATTCAAAATAATATTCTGTACATATCTCTTAAAATGCACTCAAAATTGTCCACAAAGGGAGAGGATCACCGTCGACCCCTGGCTTGTATAGAGCAAGGCCACAAGAAAGTTTTTGAAATGAAGAATTATTGAATGAAAAGGAAAAATACCAGAAAAGTTTAAAAAGAGTACAACCATTCCAAGACAAATGAGTTCCAAATTGAAATCCACAAGAATAATCCGAGAAACGGTACCAAATGGTCAAGAACCAGCACAAAAATCAAAGAAAACTGCAATACTGACAAAGCCACCAAAATCCACCAGAGCCCAGTTGAATTGAACTTAATTTCCCAGGCTGCCTTTGAGGTGCTGGGGGCGGTCCCTTAACAGTGATGGACAGATGGCTCCGCCTCTTGGGATCCAAACACAAAATATGTAAAACATCAGAGAACAGGATAACAAATGTAATAAGTAAATAGAGTAAAATTAACAGACAATGCATAACCAAACAAATAAGAAATGAGCAGAACAACATTATCAGAAACTATTGGAAACGATGAACGATAATAATAAAAAGAAATGTAAATATAGGGCAGCCATGACAAATGGTGGTTGTTATAATTGCTATTTGCATTTCATTTTTTCTCACACCTTCCTGATGCGATAAGAATAATTAGTGCATGTCTTGTGGAGTTTACTGTCCCATGAATTTCTTTTCTATTCAGAGTTTTCGTTTCTTCCCCATCTTTATCGCCATTTTGTTTTCCTGCTCTGTTGAGTTTAGCGTTTTGCCCGTTGTCATGGTAATCCTTCCTAGGTTTGTACGATGGTGACATAATCCGCGCAACTGTGTATATGTCACCTCGTGCAGCCTCACATTATCGAGATTCAATTCCTTATTTGTGAACTACGTGCGTTATTTTGAGACTTTTTTGGGATCAACTTTTGCTCTGAACATAGTCTTTGATTTTTGGATTAGTTTTACTTATGGTGTCGTACCCCCCTCTCTTTGATCTACGGTTTTGACCATTGCTTCATTTTGTAACCTTGTCTGTTCTCCCGGTCATCTCTTATAAAATGTTTCTTCATGTAAGTCAGTACAGCTGTGACAGCAGGTGGCTTATATTGGACTCTCGGGTGACTGCAGGTTGAATTATTGCAGCACCTGAGAGTTCTGGTTGACAAAGATATCCCATCGACAGGACCCAGGAGGTGCACAGAGAGCTGACATCAAGTCCGAGACCTACCAGGAAAAATGAAGGAAGAAAAGGCCAGCGAAGATGCATGCTTAATAAACACCGGGGATGCTTGGTCCTAAATTACGAGATTTCATTCAAAACGTTTCCACTCTATTTATTAAGAATTTCAAAAACAAGTGACATCAATTTCCTACCTAGTCACCTTCCTTTGCGATGCAATTTTCCCAGCGTCGGATCAACTTTTTAACGGCGTCAACAAAAAATGTTTTTGGTTGGGTGCGTAGCCACTGATGCACCGCTGCTTTTACATCATCATCATCATCATCATCATCATCACATGGCTGTAGCTGGATGTCCGGAGCGCTTTCTGCACCCCTAACACAAGTACGGCCATTTCGAACATTTCGAACATTTCAATCCACTCATAGATGACTCTACGAGAGAGAACTTTGTAGCAGTCCGGTGCCGCTGAGATTCACACCGTCCAAGAGGTGGTGACTTATTTATTTTTTTAGTGGAGATTCCAGGAACGCACCCAGCGTTGGCCCGACCCTCACGCACTCACAAACTGAGACAAAAACACCAACAGGAATAAAACAGCAGATAAAGAATAAATTAATAATAATAAAAATAACGATCCCACCCCAGCTCCCCTTATGGCGATTATACATTAAATACAACAAACCACACACAGTAAAGTCCATGAAAAAGACGTCAACAGATGTAATGTAAAGATGAAGGTAAATAGTCCAGAGATCGTCACATTGAAGGGGAATGTAGAGATGGTCCTACCAGTAGTTCCCACAGTTGTGCTTGAAAGTTTGTGAACCCTTTAGAATTTTCTATATTTCTGCATAAATATGACCTAAAACATCATCAGATTTACACTCAAGTCCTAAAAGTAGATAAAGAGAAACCAGTTAAACAAATGAGACAAAAATATTATACTTGGTCATTTATTTATTGAGGAAAATGATCGATTACATATTTGTGAGTGGCAAAAGTATGTGACCCTTTGCTTTCAGTATCTGGTGTGACCCCGCAATAACTGCAACTAAACGTTTCCGGTAACTTTTGCTCATTCCTGCACACCGGCTTGGAGGAATTTTCGCCCATTCCTCCGTACAGAACAGCTTCAACTCTGGGATGTTGGTGGGTTTCCTCACATGAACTGCTCGCTTCAGGTCCTTCCACAACATTTCGATTGGATTAAGGTCAGGACTTTGACTTGGCCATTCCAGAACATTCACTTTATTCTTCTTTAACCATTCTTTGGTAGAACGACTTGTGTGCTTAGGGTCGTTGTCTTGCTGCATGACCCACCTTCTCTTGAGATTCAGTTCATGGACAGATGTCCTGACATTTTCCTTTAGAATTCTCTGATATAATTCAGAATTCATTGTTCCATAAATGAAGGTAAGACGTCCTGGCCCAGATGCAGCCAAACAGGCCCAAACTGTGATACTACCACCGCCATGTTTCACAGATGGGATAAGGTTCTTATGCTGGAATGCAGCGTTTTCCTTTCTCCAAACATAACACTTTTCATTTAAACCAAAAAGTTCTATTTTGGTCTCATCCGTCCACAAAACATTCTTCCAATAGCCTTCTGGTTTGTCCACGTGATCTTTAGCAAGCTGCAGACGAGCAGCAATGTTTTTTTTTGGAGAGCAGTGGCTTTCTCCTTGCAACCCTGCCATCCACACCATTGTTGTTCAGTGTTCTCCTGATGGTGGACTCATGAACGTGAACATTAGCCAATGTGAGAGAGGCCTTCAGTTGCTTAGAAGTTACCCTGAGGTCCTTTGTGACCTCACCGACTATTACACGTCTTGCTCTTGGAGTGATCTTTGTTGGTCGACCACTCCTGGGGAGGGTAACAATGGTCGTGAATTTCCTCCATTTGTACACAATCTGTCTGACTGTGGATTGGTGGAGTCCAAACTCTTTAGAGATGGTCTTGTAACCTTTTCCAGCCTGATGAGCATCAACAACTCTTTTTGTGAGGTCCTCAGAAATCTCCTTTGTTCGTGCCATGATACACTTCCACAGACATGTGTTGTGAAGAGCAGACTTTGATAGATCCTGTTCTTTAAATCACACAGGGTGCCCACTCACACCTGATTGGCATCCCATTGATTGAAAACACCCGACTCAAATTTCACCTTCAAACTAACTGATCATCCTAGAGGTTCACATACTTATACGTAATATTTGATCATTTTCCTTAATAAATAAATGACCAAGTATAATATTTTTGTCTCATTTGTTTAACTGGTTTCTCTTTATCTACTTTTAGGACTTGAGTGAAAATCTGATGATGTTTTAGGTCATATTAGAAATATAGAAAATTCTAAAGGGTTCACAAACCTTCACGCACAACTGTATAATGGTGAAGACGGGTGGACAGGGTCAGGAGCTCTCCTTTCTTCACAGGATGGCCATAAATCCACATACTGGCCTCCCGTAACAGGCAGACAGCAGACAATCCGGACCCCAACCCAGAAACAATCCAGGACAAAAAATGAGACAACACAGGGACCAGACAAGAACTTCAGACACGAACCACAATACTTCTCCTCCTTTTTTTGGTAACACTAGCCCCCTTTTAAATGTTGTGCCGGCCTCTTTGTACCCAACAGCCCCTGCACCCTGGGCAGATGACCAATCAGAGCCACTGCAGGGACTGCTGGGAGTTGAGGTTTCAAGCACCGCTACAACTTTATCCCCATACTTGAGCACACATGCAGAGATGAATTTGTGCTCCTATCCCACCTTCTTGCCAGGTTTTTTTAATGACGTCACAGGGTCCTGTGGCTGAAACGACGATAGAGGGGTCTGCTGCTGGAGGTCCACTGCCAGACTCGATTGAAAAGCTTTGCCGGCAGGCAGAAAGAAGAGAATTAAGACCGTAAAACTATTTCTGTATTTCTGAAAACATCAGCTGTTTACGAAATGAAGAAAATCGAGAGCAGCCAATTCAACAACGAGATCAATGAGACGGAAAATGCCGGACTGATTGTGAAGCCGGTTGGAACAAAAACCCGCGGCCACAAGGGGGGGTTGTGGGGGGGGCGCCAGGACTGAATTTAGAAGCCGCCGGCCTAGTCGATGTAGAGAAATGAGCTAATCATGACACGGACACATTACGCTGACTAAATAAGGAGAGCAGGCGGAGTGTGTCGTACGGCGCAGGGTGGCGCTTAGGCTTTCGAGCTTTTCTCACCTCCACTTCCCTTCTTCGTGGGTTTCTTGTGAATCGGCCATTACTGCTTCTCTCCTTGAACCCGCTACAAACCCCTAACTTTACACTTTTCATGAGCAACAGAAGCATCTCGTTCTGAAATATCCGCCCTGCGCGTGAAAGCCTTGTTAATTTATTTCCCATTAATTATAAATCACAATGCTCCTGTCACATGCACTTATGATTCATAACCTTCACCCCACGCTTAATGAATGGAATCAATAACTGTCAGAATGAATGCAGTTCCTTTGAAAGACAAATAAGGTCAAATCAGATCAATTCTAAATCACTTAACGCTGTACGGCTCGCACTTCTAGAGGTGCCAGTGGACACGTTTGCCCTTCTGGTTAAGTTGATTGTTTTTGTTTTTTTTCCTGGAAAGAAAAGAATTAATTAATGCGCACACACTGACAGCACCTGAAAGACGTTTAACACCCTGGCGGGGTTTCTGACTGGGGCGGCACAAGGATTAGCATTGTGTTGTAGCGGTCGCTTTGCTGCTGACATTCACACCATCGTAGGGACGGAGGTTTATTTATTTTTTTCAGTGGGGACCCCTGGAACGCACCCAGCCTCGACCCGAGTCGCACACACTCACTTACTCACTCACACAAAGGGACACGGTTACACAGAAGATTAAAGTAATAATAAAGTGGTAAATGAAATGGAAATAACAATTACAGTTAACCCCTCCTTCTACCCTATAATGCCACCAAAATCAGCTAACAATAAACAGTCCCACCCCTCGATTCCCAGCCAGCGGTCTCACATATAACAAAACGTGTAAACGACAAAGTGCAGCGCACAGTCCAAATTGTAGGGGCAACAGATGAAGACTGGTGAGTGGAAAGTCCTGTGAACAGTTCGCTGAGATGAATATTAAGTTTGTCCTACCGTTTTGTGAGTGACCCGACATTTGCGCGATAGACATATGAGCGCCGACAAAATAGCGCTGATTAAAACGCGGCGTCAAAATCGCGAAAGTTTCATTAAATATGAATTACTAGTTTAAAGCATATATAATAATGTTTATTTTAGAAATCAATATTATGAGACGCGGCACGCAGATAGTCCTTAAGATCACGCCCTGCATATGTAGGAAGAATTGCAACAAGACGTCTTGATAGTTGAGCGTATTTAGACTTGCTGGCTGCCTGACTGCTGGTAATTCCGCTTTGTATACGACGCGTTATGCCAACCCTCGACTGAGTTATTTGTTCGCGGCATGCCATCAGCAGTTATAACAGTTATAACCTAGCACATAATGTGTACATAATGCGCACGTACGCGTCCCACTCTCTTGGCCTCTCGCGATTTTGTCGGCGCGCATTTGTCGAAAACCAGTTAGCGGGTTTGTCGGCGCTCATTTGTCCGTCGCGGTTTTGTCGGTGAATCGTTTTGTGAAGTGGTGCAGGATGCGGTGAAAGGGAGCGCTCCCTTAGGTGAAGTTGGCACCAATCCATTCACTCATACGAAACAGGCGGGCGGGTGGGCACGAGACAGACCTAACCATATCTAACCAGGAACTGTAATCCAAGACAAACCATGGGTGAAAACAGCAACGAGATAGTCGGACAGATAACAGGGATCTTCCACCGTCTTGCTGGTTCCTTCATTTTAAGAGCCCGCCTTCTTCCCAGTAGCCCCCGTGTCCTCCTCTGACATCCAATAAAGCAACACCCTCGGGGCAGCTGGGATATGCAGTCCTTTAATCCATAGTACTGGTACAGCGTGTAATAAAACATCAAGCCTAACTTTAACCCTAGCGGGATAAACCCCATTTACTACGCGAGTACCTGGGGAAGCAAACAGTGAGCAAATAATATGGCTAGAGGGTGGAGCCTCAAACCCAAGGGGGAGGGGTCAGGAGCAAATAGAGAGCAGAGAGCAAGGTTTGGGTGGGACTCAGTCAAAGAAAGGGGGTGCCAGGAACAAACAGTGAGCAAAATAAATGAAGGGGTGGAGCCTTAAATCCAGCAGGGAGGAGTCAGGAGCAAATAGAGACCAGAGGTATGAAGAACGTGCCTTGATAACAATGGGATGCTGGATCCTCATGGTTGCCCATCCCCAGAGGCAGAGCTTGTTTACCCAGGCGCCAACTGATGCGATGTCCGGTATACCATGAGACAAACAATTGCAATCCTCCACCATTCTGCCGGTTCCTCCATTTAAAGAGCCCGCCTTCTTCCCAGCAGCCCCTGTGTCCTCCACTGACGTCCAATATAGTAACACCCTCGGGGCAGTTGGGATATGCAATTCTTTAATCCGTAGCGCTGGTACAGCGTGTAATAAAAAACATAAAGGGACCATAACTGTAACCCTAGTGGGATAAAAGCCATTTACTGGGTGAGTACCTGGAGAAGCGAAGAGTGAGCAAATGATACAGCTAGGGGGGTGGAGCCTCAAACTGAAGTGGGAGGGATCAGCAGTAAATAGAGAGCAGAGCACAAGACTTGGGTGGACTTTCTCAAAGAAAGGAGGGGCCAGAAGCAAACAGTGAGCAAAAGAAATGGTAAGGGGTGCATTCTCAGACCCAGGAGGGAGGGGTCAGGAGCAAATAGAGAGCAGAGCACAAGGTTTGGGTGGGACTCAGTCAAAGAAAGGAGGGGCCAGGATCAAACAGCAAAAGAAATGGCAAGGGGTGGAGCCTCAAACCCAAGAGGGAGGGGTCAGTAGTAGATAGAGAGCAGAGGTGTGAAGAACGTACATCGATAACAATGGGATGTCATGGTTGCCCATCCCCAGAGGCAGAGCTTGTTTACCCGGGGCGCCAAGTGATCCGATGTCCAGTATACCATGAGAAGACGGCGCTCCCTGCCACTCTGAGTAGTACCATAACAGTATGTGCAATATTTAATATTAGAATTGAGCAGTTTTTACAATTTCTAAAGTACCCTGCTATTATGGTATTAAACTATAATTTTAAGATGAATAGATACACCATAATTAAAATACCCAAGTAATACAATAAAAGCCATTTAATTGACACTTAAGGTAGAGAACATAAAATTGAGGTCTTTAATGCAAGAAGAAATGATTCCCATTACCTGTAATGCTCGGTGAACGAGCTCTGAAAAGTCTGGCGTGACCCGTTCAGATTCCTGATGCTGCCTTGACTTTACATGGATGCCAGTGTCAGATATAAAAAGAAATAATAATTAAAAGCTCCCCGGCCCACGCTCACGTTCTGTCATTGTCTCCCTGTTCTGTCATTGTCTGCCGACTGCGTTCCGAGGGGAGCCGGTGGCGAGGCGTCACCTTTGTCACCGCCATCTGCTGATACATTTTGTTCTTTTCCGTGTACAGGTGCACCTCCATTACAGACGGAGGAATAAATTCAAAGCTATTAGCATTAAGAAGTAGGCGTCCATTATGGCTGAGGATGTCAAATAACAAAACTCTTGTGTCAAGCAAGGGATTGCTTTTCAAAACATGTGCTGTGTAATTATGTGCCGCCGTACTATCTGTGCCAAAGGGCATGATGAGCAGAGCTGTTTTTGTGACGACAAAGCCAACACAGTGCTGGCTGACTGCCGAGTAGGTCTTCATTCCGGAGGTGCATTTTGTGGTTTAGTCAACAGAAGGAGTCGACGTTTGTCAGGAATTTATTTTTCGGCCACACGTTTCCTCCCCACAGCCCCTGCTTTTGGTGTCTGTTGCTATGCAACACAAGTTACACGTCAGCTACATGGCAGAGTCAAGTCAAGTTGGGGAGCAGGCACTGGTACAGCACGTTGCCGCACCCACCACACAACAAAACAACTCGGGATGCCGGTTTGCAGCCCCCGCCAGGCAGACACGCGGTCCAGTCCCACCCTCTGGAAATGACCCTCTATCTGCCGCAGCCAGGTGTTACATGGGTGACCCCTTGGTCTGGTCCAGCCACTTAGGTCCCCAACAATGAGGATCTTACGAGCTGGATCACCCTCGGGGAAACGCGCCACATGGCCGTAGTGCCGTAACTGACGCTCCCTCACAATGCAGGTCATGAGCCTCATTCGGGACTCCATGACCAACACAAAGTCAAACCAATGGTACCCAAGGATATTCCAGGATGGGTAAGTGGCAGGCACACGTAGACAGCTTGGGGCGGACATGGCCTTTTAACTCAGGGTGGCCTCAAGAGAAGAGTAGAAAGCGGAAGACGCCTCGTTATCCCGACCTTCAGACTTATCAGCCGGGATGGCCTGTTCAGGATCCTCGGCAAGCCCTCCTAAGCTCTTCAGCCCGATCCCCTCCTTCCCCAAAGACATGAAGGGTGTTGTCCAGTCGAATGCCTTCAATGTCCTGAAGTGCTGTGAAATAAGCCTCTTTTCACTTTCCAGCATCTACTTTGCTTTGACTGGGATTGGGGTCTATCTGTGCACAAAGTCCACCGTAAGCAGCCTTTCACACCTAAAAGCAAAGCCCGAAGTCCAGTAGGTCCTCATCCAGGGACACATGTTGTGCTAACAATGCTGCATTGACCGCCCGCTCCCAAGAACAACTACAGCGACTGATGGATCCGTTTTCCTGAACATCAGTCTGAAGAATGTGAATGCGATGGGCCAAAGTGTCGAGAGCCCACCCATCTAACACCATCTCTTGATTATGATGTGGAGGTGGTGCAGTGGTCCAACCTCCTTGGCGCCACAGTTGTTAACGTCCTCTCTCAGGATGCAGCGATTGACTGAAGGTTGTGTTGCCTCAACCTTTGCCAAGCTGACTCAGATTCAGACCCATTCTTGCCATCCATTGCTAGGACCGCATGATGAATAAGGTGGTCCTTACACGTGCCAAGATCCTCAGTCTGAATACCCTGCTGATGCAGTGCCAACTCAGCTGGGATTGGACACGTCCATCAGATGTCTTAAAAGAAGGATCCCCCAAGGATCTATTCTATGGTGCGCATGCTGCTGGCACCTGGGCATATGGTCACCTCCTCCTCTGCTTTAAGGATGTCTTGCAAGCTTGACATGAAGTCCAGGGGCACTGACATCTACAGTTGGGAGGAATGTGCTGGAGACAGGAGATCCATAAAGGAGCCGGTAAAAGAGCAACCACACTGAATCAAGCTGCAGTAGAGAAGAAAGCATGGCGGGAAGCTACCCGGGCATCAGCAACTTTTTGTGTAACCGCTGCCACTCACAAATTGGGCTCTCCAGCCACACCAAACACTGCATCTTCAATAACTTATGATTTTTGATCCCATCCACGTGCATATGTGCCATGATCTCTCGAGACCAACGGTTGCCTAAACTTGACAGGATTTTTTTGACCAGCCATTTGCCTGCTCAGGCCCACCTTTTTGTGTCTGTTGCTGTGTAACACAAAGCTCCTGTCAGGCACCTGGTGGGTTTTGGGATGGGAAAATGGCAGATAAATGTAAGAGTGAAGGGCAGACAACATAAAGCTGGCAAATATGAACCAGAATCAATAGTGGAAACACAAGAAGAGCTTTAGAGTCATCTTTGGCAGAAGCGCTAAGTATGCAGTGATAAAGAAATCCCACCAGTCAAGTTCAATCTTTTTAGGTCCACTGGTTTCTATCCTGGGATTACCGTGTTATTAGTGCTAGCAACAGACAGAGAAGGGCAAACGCCATGGCAGTGCCTCAGACAAAGATGAAGAGCCAGGGGTGGAGCCTCAATCCCTAGATGGGAGGGGTCAGGAGCAAATAGTGAGCATAGGGCAAGGCTTGGGTGGGGCCTCATGTCAAAGAAAGAAAGGGCCAAGAACAAATAGTGAGCAAAAGGAGTGGCTAGGGGTGGAGCCTCAAACCCAAGAGGGAGGGGTCGGGAGCAAATAGAGAGCAGAGGGCAAGGCTTGGGTAGGGCCACAGTCAAAAAAGGAGGGGCCAGGAACAAATAGTGAGCAAAGGGAGTGGCTAGGGGTGGAGTCTCAAACCCAAGTGGGAGGGGTCAGTAGCAAATACAGTGCAGAGGGAAAGGCTTGGGTGGGGCCTCAGTCAAAAAAGGAGGGGCCAGGAACAAATAGTGAGCAAAAGGAGTGGCTAAGGGAGTAGGCTTTGAAGTGCAGCACTGTGATCTGTGAATTTAACTCTAAAGTACTTCATTTTACCTTAAGACTGGTAACTGAGGCCATGAACAGACACAGCTGACACGCTGACTAAACCAGGGATAAGACAAGAATCGAAGGCAGAGCCAAAATGAAGATGAGTACAATGCACAGCAAAATGTTTTTGAAAAGATAATCACAAAGTTAGGAGCTTTAACGGCTTTTCCGGAAGCTCTTTATCCCGTCCCAGGATGATGTACGGATGTGCGTCCCTAGTAACCGCGTAGCAACCTGAATCCCCTAATTGTAAAACAACGTTGTGTCACGGGAACTTCATGAAGCCGCCACAGTCACTTCAATCCTTTCCAAAACATCTTTCCATAGAGGAAATAATGTGTACAATTCTTAAAGTTCAAAAACATACGTGGAGAACCTTCATTTCACAAACTCTTGTTTAGAATAAAAACAATTGTGAATTAGGACAACCAGAAAACGGGAGAAGAAACTGTCCAAAATTTTTTAGAACTATTAAAGTGAAAGAAATAAATCCAAAAATGAAAGTCACATTCAGTGACCCCAAAAACGAATGTCAAATCTCTGAAAATAATGGAGAAAAGCAGATCAAAATTCGAAATCGAAAACCAAACCCTAACAGTGAGTTATGATTTTGGTTTTATGGGGTGGCTTTTTTTTATTCCTTCTTTGCTTTTGTCTTTTGATTATTGTTTTTGAACATTTGTATAACCTCTTTGGCATTAACCCCGCGTGTGACTCGGAATTCAGTGTCATTGTGGTTAAGCTCGAGTCAGACTCAGAGTGACCTGCAATGATCCGCTTTACGGTGTTAAGCCTGAATAACTTGTGGGACAGTGTTCTGCTGCTCTCTGTGACGGTCCGGGTCGGCTTTACGCTCCCGGTGGCATCCTGGAGGCTCTTGAACCCAAACCATTGATAGTCATATACTGAGATGAGCCGGGCAAATGAGGACACACACCTGCAGCAAGGGGTAGGTGTAAAAAAGTGTCAGTGCTTTTATTACAATCCATCAAAAAAAGAAACAAACGATCATAAAGAAGTACAATGCCTTTGGATTGTTCCAATAAATAAATAATAAAATCTGTGAAAATTGTGGAGGTTAAAAGTCAGAATAAATAATCTTTTAAAACAAAATTAAAATCCTAAGGCAGGAAGTAATTCTAAAAACTTAGTCCCAGGTGCATCTTATCCTGCATACACAGGGGGCATCCAGCCGACTGGCACAGCCAACCTTTCCTCCCGGGCTCGGGTCCCTGCTATCTATCCAGCTATCTATTATATAGTGCCTCTCCTATCTATCTATCTATCTATCATATAGTGCCTTTCATCTATCCATCTATCTATTATATAGTGCCTTTCACATCCATCTATCTATTATATAGTGCCTTTCACATCCATCTATCTATTATATAGTGCCGTTCCTATCTATCTATCTATCTATCTATCTATCATATAGTGCCTTTCATCTATCCATCTATCTATCTATTATATAGTGCCTCTCCTATCTGTCTATCTATTTATCTATCTATCTATCTATTATATAGTGCCTTTCTTTTATCCATCTATCTATCATATAGTGCCTTTCATCTATCCATCTATCTATTATATAGTGCCTTTCACATCTATCTATCTATTATATAGTGCCTCTCCTATCTATCTATCTATCTATCTATCATGCAGTGCCTTTCCTGTTCATTTATCTGTCAGTCTGTTATTCTTATGATTGCTGTTATGAATAATATGACACAGTAAATCTAACGCGCCTCTGAGGACCTGAAGCCCCTCTTTAAGCTGTGATGTACTCATGTGCCGTGTACATTGATTTAAAGGGCAGTGTGCCACCCCACCCCCTGTCATGATCACGGTATCGCGTTGAAGTCAGCATTAATCAAATGGAGTAATGTGCCGCTATTACCGTGTCCTGCTTTTGGGCTCTTTGAGATCAGCACACAGACGGATATGTGATTAGCTCTCCAATTCAAATTAAGTGGTGTCTTCGGTGACAAATACTTAAATGCCTATAAACAAAGTTTCCAAACGCTGAAACGTTTACCTTTCATTATGTATGCAATTGAAATCCCGTGTCATAAGAACATCAGAAGTGTGACAAACAAGAGGAGGCCACTCAGTCCATTAGTCTCCTGTTTGTTTTTCCTAATAGCTCAGCTCTCCCCTTATCTCGTCCTGCTTCTTCTTAAACGTTGTCCAGGTTGTCTGCTTCAGCTCCACGTCTCGGTAGTTTGTTCCTGATTCCCACAGCTCTTTGCCCAAAGATGTGCCTCCTGGCTTTTCCCCTTCATTTGCACCGGTGTCCTCAAGTACCCGACTCACCGTCAAGTTGAAAGACAGGCCATTCAATGCTACCCACTTAACGCCTCCAAAATCACAACAAGTCGAGTTTTGAAGGTCCCTAATGTCCTCCACACCACTTGGTCACCACACACATGGAGGGAAAATGGGATTGGGGCTCAGCCTGGATGGAGATGATGGTGCGTTCTCTTTGTGTTCAGGTGGGTGTGCTGTGGGGCTTTGGTGTCCATTCAGACAGTTTGTGATGATTTCCTCAAGACAGGTTGGCCCTTTTGTTATGTCCATATGTTAAGGTTGCATAATGGAAAAAAAAAATGATAGTATTAAAATGTCAGTTTGGAAACGTGAAAGTGAAAAGGCTGGTGGTCAGCCTGGAGAATACTGAGAATGATAAAAAAAAAAAACCAGAATATGCGTACCGTACAGAGAAGGGGAGAAATCATCAAATTAATTAAAGAGATAGATGGATGGATGTAAAAGACACCATATAACAGATGATAGACAGATATTAGCGTAGTTGGTAGGAATAGATAGATAAATAGGAAAGGCACTATATTACAAATAGACAGTTTTATAAATGTATATAATAGATATAAAAGGCACTGTATAATAGATAGATGTGAAAAGCACTATAATAAACATGATGATAACTATATAATAGAAATACAGATTTAAAACATGCTGAATAAAAGTTGGTAAAATTAAATAGCTAGGAAAGGCACTATATTACGGACTAATAGATAAATGTGAAAGGCATTATATAATAGATAGATATTTTAGCATAGTTGGTAGGGATAGATAGATATGAAAGGCACTATATCATAGACAGATAGATAGATTGAAGATAAATACATACAGGGTGATCCAGATCTAATTATGCAGATCCAGATCGTCTGGATGACTTTGATTTATGCGGGGATGATTCCAGTTCGGCGCAACGACAATTCTTCATGTCGTCAGTTCGCACACTTCTCGATGGACTGAGATTTTTCGGGTGATTTTCTTTGTAATAAATTAATAAGTTATAGCGTAATGAAAATTGCATAATTAGATCTGGACCACCCTACAGAGAGGAAAGGCACGATATTACAGACTGATAGATAAATGTGAAAGGCATTATATAATAGATCGATATTTTAGCGTAGTTGGTAGGGACAGATAGATAGATAGATAAATAGATAGGAAAGGCACTATATAACAGACTGATAGATAGAAATTCTGCCATAGTTGGTAGGATTGGATATATAGATAGGAAAGGCACTATATTACAGATAGACAGATTTATAGATGTATATAATACATATATAAGGCACTGTATAATAGATAGATGTGAAAGGCACTATAATAAACATGATGATAACTATATAATAGAAATACAAATTTAAAACATGCTGAATAAAAGTTGGTAAGATTAAATAGCTAGGAAAGGCTCTATATTATGGACTGATAGATAAATGTGAAAGGCATTATATAATAGATAGATATTTTAGCGTAGTTGGTAGGGACAGATAGATAGCTATGAAAGGCACTATATCATAGATAGATAGATAGATAGATACAGGGTGGTCCAGATCTAATTATGCAGATCCAGATCGTCTGGATGACTTTGATTTATGCGGGGACGATTCCAGTTCGGCGCGAAGACGATTCTTCATGTCGTCAATACGCATACTTCTTGATGGTCTGGGATTTTTCAGGTGATTTTCTATGTAATAAACTTAATAAGTTATAGCGTAATGAAAATTGCATAATTAGATCTGGACCACCCTATAGATAGGAAAGGCACTATATTACAGACTGATAGATATTTTAGCATACTTGAACAGGATTAGATAGATAAGAAAGGCACTATATTACAGGTAGAGATTTATAGATGTATATAATAGATATAAAAGGCACTGTATAATAGATAGATGTGAAAGGCACTATAATAAACATGATGATAACTATATAATAGATGTACAGATTTAAAACATGCTGAATACAAGATAGATAGCTTAACATGGCACATTTAACAGACTGATATGGAGGGCACTATATAATGGAAAGAGCTGACAATCATGATATATAAATAGATTTGAAAGGCAATGTGTAAGAGAGAGATACCTAAAAATGGCAATGTGTATGTATTTATATATATATATAGATAGATATAGATATGAAAGGCATTGTATAAAAGTGGCAAGCAGATATGTAGAAACTGCACTATATAGTAGAAAAAGAGGCAATTTGTAGTATATCAAATTTTAACGTAGACTTACTGTAAATAAAAGGCACTATTTAATAAATGTGAAAGGCACTTTATAATAGGTAAATAGACTGGGAATGGAACTATGTACAGTAATAGACTGATGTGAACATCACCATATACTGTAACTGGTAGATGGATATAAAAGGCACTATATGAGGGATAGATAGATTGAGGTGGAACTATGTACTAAATAGAAAAGGCACTATATAATAGACTGATGTGAAAGTCACTATATAAGCACAGGCTACATACAGTAGATGGATATGAAAGGCACTATATGGGGAGAGACAGATTGCCATGTAATAGAGCCTATATAAGAGACTGATATGAAAGGCACTATAGACAGATGTTAAAGGTATTGTGCCAGACAGATGGACAGATTCCCGTCAAGCCCCCACTTCACTTTATTACTTGGTTACACCTCAGAAAGCCACAATGGCGCCTTTAACACCCTCACACCCTCGGCTAGTCCCACCAGTAATAATGAAGGAGCTGTCGGCTCCCACTGTGCGAGCTGAAAGCTGCAATCAGCAGACCTGAGCTCATCAGACTGCCAGTGGTCATCAGCGGCCATTTGCTCAGACGTCATACTGCTAAATAAGGAGCAGACTTGTAGAATGGGACACCTGACAGCTAACGGTTTGTTTAGGACACAGAATGGTCTTTCCTGAAACACAGGACCCCCCTCTGAGGTGACGTTGTTTTTGGCCGAGCGCACATGTTTGCCGTTTCTTACAACCTGCCGCAACAAAAGCACATGAAGCTGAGTGTTGATTGGTACTGCGAGCTCGTAATGTCCGATGTGTCTTCGTGTGAGGACGATGGCACCGTCTTTTTAAAAAACCACGTAAGACACGTCTGTATAGCGTAATCGGTTTATTTCAGATGTATTATCTCGTGTACACGGCTCAGTTACATTCCTCTTGTAGCGACCCTCAGTGTGGGTAGAGGAGAATGGAGGACATCGTGGACTGTAGAAACGTTTATTCTTATTTAAGGTTACAATAAAGACTAAAAGATGGCTGGTGTCTTTACGTGACGTTACAGTAAGTAAATGAAGAAGCTGACCGCCACCTCTCCATTGTTACAGCCATGAAGAAGACCCTGAGTGCTTCATTCGGCCCCAGTGCACGCTGTGTCGCGACTGTGATTTGCGCGCTTTTGCTGCTCTCAGTCCCGTTCGTTACTCCTTTAACCCCCACAAACTCCCACCCGTTTTTAACCCTTTTTCCTCTTTACATAGGGAGCCACCCGGGGTCGTCTCCTGTGAACGTCATCGTTGCTGGTGAGCTCAGCCCTCAGTTTGTTTTCGGCGAATTTAATTTGTGGAGGCCGTGAAGAAGACCCCGAGTGCTGTGCTCTGGTGTTTAATTCGGCCCCAAATCTCGCCGTGCCACTGTCGTCATTTGCACGCCTTTGCTGCCCTCGGCCTCGTTTGTTACTCATTGACCCTCCCAACTCCCGCCAGCCTGCTGCTTTACCCATGTAAGTGCTCTGAACCCACCAAGATGGACTAGTGGATCGAGCGTGACCATTGGAGTGCTGGGAATCGAGCGTCGGCCCACTACCATTAAGCATGCAACGATCGGGATGCAGCCCAAATGCTGAGGGACGGGTTACGTGGTGTCGCAAAGATGACAAAAAGACATCAAAGGTTTGGGGCAGCCACCCATGTATTATGCCCTGGCAGCAAAATGTTGAATTGTAAGAAGGTGTTTACAGTCCAACACAGACCTGACTGTGACAGTAAAAGATGGCGTCTTTATTTGCCCGCACCAGGAAGTGACGTCATGCGGTTTGCCGGAACTGGACGTGTGACATCATTGAAGGCACCGGAACTGGAAGTAACGTCATCGGAGCCACCAGAACCGTGTGGGATTTCCTGAGAATGGTCTGCAAGGGATTGAGAAAGACAGTCAGTGCACTTCGCCACCCCCTCGGGTCGGGTCGGGTGTGGAATTGCCATTACTTAGGCCCTTTAGCGGTCTCCTACTCGCCCGTGTGTGACCGTAGTTATGAGCTACCATGATGAGTGCAGATACAACCGGTCATCAAAGAGCAAGAAAGACCTATGAGAACATTCGAAGTGCATCGGCTCATTATGGTGGTCCCCAAATCACGAGAATATTACACTCGCCCCTTCCTTCACCTCTGCTGGTTACGGCATCCAACATGCCACCTTCTCCTTTGCTTCCTCAAGTCCGTACCAGCGGGTGCAGCTCATCTCCCGTCAGCGAGGGGTCTCACATCTTCTTCAGTGACGTTGTTAGCTTACTGTCACTTATTGACGAGGATAATGTCAATGCGCCGATCGGACGGGTTGCAACAAGTAGAAATGTGTTTTTGGTTGCCCACCCGGGCACACGCTTTGCGGGGCTTCACAGGGTAAAGTCTACGCCAAGCTTAAGTCTGCCGCCATTTTTGCGCCCCACGCAGACACCTCACGTATTGCACCCAACCTTTACAACAACTAGCAAAATGCGACCCACCCCAAGTGTTTGAGTGGCACTGCTCTAGGGTTGGCATACCTATGAATCGAGAAGCGGGGGACAGGGCCTTGAGACATCCGGTCGGTGGGATCACCCCTAGGATGGTGGAGATTTAGGGGGCCTCTCACCTACTTGTGCCATTCTGGTCTCCCTGGTGGGGTTGGTTGGATTTTCATTCACAGGTTAGGGTTAGGATTACACAAAGCGCCATCTTTGCTAAGTTGTTTCAGTGCCGGATGACCGGATTTGTGGACGTGTCTCATAGTCGTCTGCTCGTATTCCTGTCGACGCCATGTGTGTTATTAAACGCGTTTCATTCCTGTGGTGGTTTTTCCAGCTTCATTGATGGAGTTCAACTGTTAGGGTCTTTTAGAAACCCCGAGCAGAATTTTACAGAATAGAACCCCGAGGCTGCAGATAAAGCCGCTTCGCGCCCACGTGCCGTGCGTTTCTGTGTCTCGTTTGAAGCCGTCATTTGACAGCCAAGTGTCATTTAAACGCCACAATAAAGGAGATCTGCACCTGAGCTGGAGAAGATGAAAATGTTCGGTGAGTGGCAGGAGTTCTGTAAAAAGACGGGGTCCCGGACAAAAGGCTTCTTAATTATTATTCATGAATCGCTTTTTGATTGGTCGCTCATCAAAGGCGCCTCTAATTACTTTAGCCGGCCGCACGTGAAAAGCGCATTTCAGTCGGCGTTTCAAAGTGATAATGTAATTGCTGCTCAAGGTGTAATCAAACAGAAATTGAAACGCCTGTTTACGTGGCCCGCCTTTTTGTTATCTGCGCTTCTGCAAAATGAAAACCCATTTGGTGCACAAAGTGCCACGTGGCCGGCTGGCGGAGGTGTTGGCACTGCCCAGCACAAGGCTGCCAGCCGGCTCAGACCTTGCCAGTGACTGTGTCGCCCTGCCGAACGACTCTACAGTGAGTCAGGGCCATCTTACCAGCATTATAGGACCCCCGGGCAAGGCAGTGCAATGCGGCCCCTACCTACACAACCACTCAGCGGAATAAAAATGTCAATGGACGATAAACTGAAACATAAACTGCTCAGAAAATGAAAGGGACACTCAGAAAACACGTCAGAGCTCAATGGGCAAAAAAAATCCTACTGGCTCTCTCTGCTGCTATGGACTGGTATGGTGATGTGTGAGGAACGAAAGGATGGCAATGAAAACGATCAACCGACAGAGAGACCCCCAATATTCAAAGGGAAAAAATGATGTGGTAGGCAGGCAGGTGAGTCCATTTGGCCGAAATGTCAGCAACTCCAAATTGTCCTCAGTAGTTTGTATGAATGCCTGACAACATCCTAATAAGACGAGAGATGGTGTCCTAGAGGATCTCCTCCCAGACCTGGACCAGGGCATCACTGAGCTCCTGGACAGGCTGAGGCGACGGATGGACCGAAACATAATGTCCCACCCAGAGGTGTCCTGTTGGATGAGCGTGGGGTGGGGCGGGTGGGGCAATCAATGTGAACAATTCCTTCATCCTCTCGCCACATGAGGCTGGACATTGTCGTGCAGGAGGAACCAGCATAGGGTCTGACAATGGGTCCAAGGATTTCATCCCGATACCTAATGGCAGTCCCGCGGTGCCGTTGTCTGACCTGTAGAGGTCTCTGCGTCCCTCCATGGATATGCCTCCCTCCACAGACTGACCATCACTGACCCCCCACCAAACCAGTCATGCTGAACGATGTCATAGGCAGCATAATGTTCTCCACGGCTTCTCCAGACCCTTTCACGTCTGTCACATGTGCTCAGGGTGAACCTGCTCTCATCTGTCCAGTGGTGGACCTGCCAATTCTGGCATTCTGGCTTCATGGTGCCCACTAGAGGACATTGTTGGGCCCTCAGGCCACCCTCATGAAGTCTGTTTCTGATTGTTTGGTCAGAGACATTCACACCAGTGGCCGGCCTGCCTGCTGGAGGTCATTTTGTAGGCTCTGCCAGTGCTCATCCTGTTCCTCTTTGCCCAGTGGTGCAGATACCGGTGGGTCCTGTTAATGGGTTAAGGACCTTCTATGAGGGGCCCTGCCCAGCTCTCCTAGAGGAACTGCCTGTCTGTCTCCTGGAATCTCCTCCATGCCATTGAGACTGTGCTGGGAGACGCGGCAAACCTTCTGGCAATGGCACGTGGTATTGATGTGCCATCCTGGAGAAGTTGGACTACCTGTGCCACCTCTGTAGGGTCCTGGTATGGCCTCATGCTACCAGCAGTGACACTGATCATAGACAAATGCAAAACGAGTGACAAAACAGATGAGGAGGGAAAAATGACAGTGGCCTCCCTCTACCTGTTAAACCATTCATTCCTGTTTTGGGGGTCTCTCATTGTTGCCCCTCTAGTGCACCAAAGCAGCTGAAACTGATGAACAAGCCCCTCTGATACTCAACTGACCAGATCGACAGCCCACAAGTGTCACTGACTTGATGCTAGACTCTGATTACAAAGGGCTCCTTTCATTTTTTTGAGCAGTATGTATTTATTGTATTGGTACGTCAAACGACATCCGCATTTAAACATTAAAAATGCTGTACAGCAAAGCTGAATCGACACAAACGTTTGAACGACATAACATGAGCTTTGAAAAACACAAACATTTCAACATCTCAATGATACTCGATTGGTAAACCATACAGACGGAGATGGCACAGTATGAAATTATTGATTATTAATCCAGCATTCAACACAAACATTTGGGAAATTTCTTTGCAGAGTTTTTGAGTTGAAGTGACGTTAACGTAGACGCTCTTACGTTATGTCGTGCGTGAGATCCGTACACATACAGGCACGTGGGGACTCGGAGGTGACCAGGATACTAAGGCCAACGTCCACCTGTGACGCAATGACAAATATTTATAGTTTAGTAGAGTATTTATTTATTGACAGCAAGTCACAACATACATAGATCAGCGTGGGGCCCCCAGGAAACTGCCCAGCGTGCCCACGGCCCTGCCGTGAATCACAAAAAGACCCCCCCCCGGGGGTAAATCGATTTTAAGAAGTTGTCTGATGAGGTAAAGTGCCGTCCGACTTTACACCGACAGACATCTGAACAAAGTAAGACAAGCAGATATTCAAAGAGATTCTATGGAAAGGTGCAAAGTGAACATTTACACTCACCGGCCACTTTATTAGGTACAGTCATGGCCGAAATTATTGGCGCCCCTGAAATTTTCCCAGAAAATGCACCATTTCTCCCAGAAAATTGTTTTGGTATCCACATTTTTATTTCCTTTATGTGCATTGGAACAACACAACAAAACAGAGAAAAAAAGCCAAATCTGACATCATGCCACAGAGAACTCCAAAAATGGGCCATCAAAATTATTGGCACTAAAATTCTGGGTAAATCGTTTTAATTCAAGCATATGATGCTCATTTGAACTCACCTGTGGCAAGAAACAGGTGCTGGCAATATAGCAGTCACACCTGAAGCCAGTTAAAATGGAGAAAAGTCGACTCAACCTTTGTGTTGTGTGTCTGAGTGTGCCGCACTAAGCATGGAGAACAGAAAGAAGAGCAGAGAATTGTCTGAGGACTTGAAAACAGAAATTTTGGAAAATATCAACAATCTCAAGGCTACAAGTCTATCTCCAGAGATCTTCATGTTCCTTTGTCCACTGTGCACAACATAATCAAGAAGTTCACAACACATGGCACTGTAGCTGATCTCCCTGGACATGGATGGAAGAGAAAAATTGATAAAAGACTGCAACGAAGGATAGTCCGAATGGTGGATAAACAGCCCCAATCATCTTCAGAACATATTCAAGCTGTTCTGTAGACTCAGAGTGCAACAGTGTCAGCTCCAACTATCTGTCAACATCTGAACGAAATGAAACGCTATGGCAGGAGAGCCAGGAGGACCCCACTGCTGACACAGAAACATAAAAAAGCCAGACTGGAGTTTGCCAAAATGTACTTGAGGAAGCCAAAATCCTTCTGGGCAAACGTCTTGTGGACAGATGAGACCAAGGTGGAGCTTTTTGATAAAGCTCATCATTCTACTGTTTACAGAAAATGGAATGAGGCCTACGAAGAAAAGAACAACACAGTACCTACAGTTAAACATGGTGGAGGTTCTAAGATGTTTTGGGGATGTTTTGTTGTCTCTGGCACTGGATGCCTTGACTGTGTGCAAGACATCATTAAATCTGAAGACTACCAAAAGATATTGGAGCACAATGTAGGGCCCAGTGTCAGAAAGCTGGGTCTGCGTCAGAGGTCATGGGGTTCCAGTAGGACAATGACCCCAAACATACCTCTAAAAGCACCCAGAAATGGTTGAAGACAAAGCGCTGGAGAGTTCTGAAGTGGCCAGCAAAGAGTCTGGATCTAAATCCGATTGAACACTTATGGAGAGATCTCAAAATTGCTGTTGGGAGAAGGCGCCCTTCAAATCTGAGAGACCTTGAGCAGTTTGCAAAAGAAGAGTGGTCGGAAATTCCAGTTGAGAGGTGTCACAAGCTTGTTGATGGTTATAGGAAGCGCTTGATTTTCAGTTATTTTTTCCAAAGGGCGTGCATCCAAATATTAAGTTCAGGGTGCCAATAATTTTGTCCAGCCCGGTTTTTGAGTTTTGTGTGAAATGATGTCAGATTTGGCTTTTTTTCACTGTTTTTTTGTGTTGTTCTAATGCACATAAAGGAAATAACCATGTGTATACCAAAACATTTGTAACTGCAACAATTTTCTGGGAGAAATGGTGCATTTTTTGGAAAAATTCCAGGGGTGCCGATAATTTTGGCCATGACTGTACACCACGCTAGTGCCCGGTTGGACCCCCTTTTGCCTTCAGAACTGCCGTAATTCTTTATGTCACCGACTCAACAAGGTGCTGATAACATTCCTCAGGGATTCAGCTCCATATTGACAGCTACTGTGGATTTGTTGGCTGCTCATCCATGATGTGAATCTCCCGCCCCACCGCATCCCAAAGGTGTTCTTATTGGATTGAGATCTGCTGACTGTGGAGGCCATTGGAGTCCAGAGAACTCATTGTCATGTTTGAGATGATCTGAGCTTTGTGACATGGCGTGTTACCCAGCTGGACGGAGCCATCAGAAGATGGCGGTCATAAAGGGATGGACATGGTAAGCAATAATACTCAGGTAGGCTGCGACTTTTAAACGATGCTCAGTTGCTACTAAGGGGCCCAAAGTGTGCCAAGGAAATATCATCTACACCATCACACCACCACCACTAGCAGCTTGAACCAATGATACAAGGCAGGATGGATCCATACTTTCATGTTGTTGACCCCACCATCTGAATGTCGCAGCAGAAATCGAGACTCGTCAGACCAGGCCGTGTTTTTCCAATCTTCTGTTGTCCAATTTTTGGTGAGTCCATGTGACTTGTAGTCTCAGTTCTTAGCTGACAGGAGTGTCACCCACTGGGGTCTCCTGCTGCTGTAGCCCACCTGCCTCAAGGCTTGACGTGTTGTGTGTTCAGAGCTGCTCTTCTGCACACCTCACTTGTAATGAGTGCTTATCTGAGTTCCTATTGCTTTTCTGTCAGCTCACACCAGTCTGGCCATTCAGACTCTGACCTCTGACATAATCAGAGAACTGCCGCTCACTGATATTTTCCCTTTTCTAGTCTATTCTCTGCAGAACTAGGATGTTGTACCATTGGGTTAGCCATTATGGATATAATGAGAAGTCAAGAAAAATGACCCCTTGTATTGACTAACTAAAAAGATTACAATATGCAAGCTTTCAAGGCAACTCGGGCCCCTTCTTCAGGCGAGGTGTAATGAAAGTAAGTCCATTCTCTGTAAACCCTGGAGATGGTTGCGTGTGAAAATCCCAGTAGATCAGCAGGTTGTGAAATACTCAGAGCAGCCCGGCTGGCACCAACAGCCATGCCACGTTCAGAGTCACTTCAGTCCTCTTTCTTCTTCCCCATCCTGATGCTCAGTTTGAACTTCAGCAGGTCCACTTGACAATGTCTACAGGCCGAAATGCTACCATGTGATTGGCTGACTAGAGATTTGCGTCAACAAGCAGTTGATCAGGTGTATCTAATAAAGTGGCCGCCGAGTGTATATGCAGTATGAAGACCCCTTAATGCAGAGCGAGTTGTGGAAGGTGGGCGCTAGGGGTTCACACTGTCCCATTGCCATTCCAAAACATCGTTGATTTACGATATCAGGGTTTGAGCGATCGAGAGCTGTTTGTGGATTACGAATGCTCACTGCTCTTTCCTTGTACTTAGGAAAGCGTCTGACCTGGTGGGTGTGCAGCCCATTTAGCTCGGGGGGGCCGCAGTAGCCTTGCTGTCTCACAGATTGCACACATAGTGGTATTCGGTAATGTTATTACAGTGAGTCAAAGGCGAGACGTTCCGAGTTTATCTAAAATCGTGATTCGGTCGTAACTCTAAAATTAGATCTGCCTCGTCGTAAAACAGATAGATAGATAGATAGATAGATAGATACTTTATTAATCCCAAGGGGAAATTCACATAATCCAGCAGCAGTATACTGATACAGAAAACAATTTTAAATTAAATAGTAATAAAAATGCATGTAAAAGCAGACAATAACTTTGAGTAATGTTAGCATTTACTCCCTCGGATGGAATTGAAGAGTCGTCGAAAATGGATTTGAATGAACGTCTGACACCGGCAGGTTCTTTTTTTTTTTTCGAAAACTGGAGATTCACTAATTATTTTGCTCACTCAAATACGTCGGCCCCAGTCGTTCGCTTTCTGCCATCTTCTGAACAAAAAAATCGACTCGGCGAGAACAAGAAAATCGCATTGTCGTGTTTGATCACTGCTTGGCTGTAGCGTTTCTTATCAAGCGTGAATACGACCTGCCGCAAAAAAAAAAAGCACATAAAGCTGAACGTACCGCGACCGCCCAAAGTCCGATGTGTCCACTGTTAAAGAACAGACGACACCAACGTCAACGTTTTGGGGATCCACCCCGTTTAGTCAAACAATGCCTCAAGTGATCGGTCTTTACAGACAGGAGTTCAGAACAGAACTGAAGAAAAACAAAAATGGCTGCCATACAGTGCATGCGGAAAGTATTCACAGCGCATCACTTTTTCCACATTTTGTTATGTCACAGCCTTATTCCAAAATGGATTAAATTCATTTTTTTCCTCCGAATTCTACACCCAACACCCCATAATGACAACATGAAAAAAGTTTACTTGAGGTTTTTGCAAATTTATTAAAAATAAACAAACTGAGAAATCCCATGTACATAAGTATTCCCAGCCTTTGCTCAATACTTTGTCGATGCGCCTTTGGCAGCAATTCCAGCCTCAGGTCTTTTTGAATATGATGCCACAAGCTTGGCACACCTATCCTTGGCCAGTTTCGCCCATTCCTCTTTGCAGCACCTCTCAAGCTCCATCAGGTTGGATGGGAAGCGTCGGTGCACAGCCATTTTAAGATCTCTCCAGAGATGTTCAATCGGATTCAAGTCTGGGCTCTGGCTGTCTCCATGTCGAGGTAGAAGGAGCTCCCTGAGGCCTTCAGAAAGAAGGTCACCGATGACTTTGAGCCTTGGAGGGGATTGAGAAAGATCTCCAAACTATTGGAAGTCAAGCATTTGTGACAGGTGGCCGAGATACCAACAGAATTTAAGGACCAGGGGGAGAGAGCATTGGTGAGGCAGTACCTCCCCTGGGACGCTAGAGGGTAGCCCTCCTAGGCGGCTGTGGCACCACGGATTCCCGCAGGGCATGCTGGGATTTGGAGTTTGGTGCAGCCATAGGGGGCACCAGGGGGAGCTGCAGAAGCCTACAGTGGACTTCTACCACACTGATGAGCCAATGAAGGAGCCGCCTCACTCCATTAGAGGAGCCAGAATCAGGAGGAAGAGGATGAAGATGGATGGAAGAGGAGGAGGAACGAGAAAGAGAGGGTGCCGTCTTGTATTGTGCTTGGGAAGTGTGATACTGTGGGGATCAAGACAAAAGCGTTTCCCACAGCAGAGTCCTCGTGTCTTGTGTGCTGAACTTTGGCTTCTGTGTCTGGTGTGTCAGAGAGCCGTACGCCCCCTGGTGTCCACACATTCTACTGTCCTGAAGATCATCTACAAGTGCAGGAGATTTCAGATAACTGCCAGCTTCTTCAGGCCAGGCTGCCAACATGTTCATCCCAAGAGCAGAGCAGTAGATTTGGAAAAGAAATCTCGAAGAAGCCCAGAAGTTCATCACAGGAGACCTCCTTGTAGCTCCTGTCACCGTTGATGTCACAGTGCACGAGTCAGAGGGCACACAAATGACGCCAACATGGGAGGTGTGCCAGGAGGAAACCAAAAGTACATTAGAGCAAGACGGAAGTGTGCCCATGAACATCCAGGCAAAGACCAGGATTGATGGGACAATGTGCTTTGAAGAGTTTGCCCACAGTGCCAGATGACACATTTGGTGGAAATCAAAGACGGCATTTGACCAGAACCATCCAACAGCAGCTGTGAACCACGGCGGTGGAAGTGTTCAGGTGTCGGGTTACCTTGGTGCACTGGGCATGGGCATCTCGCCATCTTAGAATCCATTTGGGTATAGCAAGGGCATCTGTCAGAGGACTGGAGCTCAACTAAAAAAATGGACCTGGCAATGTGACCACAGCCCAAAACTCGCTAGTACATCCACCAAGAAATGGCTGGAAAGGAATACACGGAAAGTTCTGGAATGATCAAGTCAAAGCCTACCACCCGACCCGACCTGTGGACACAAGACGCCCCCCTCAAGCATCTCATATTCTGGAAGGTTTCTTCTTGGACAAGTGGGAGAAAGTTGCTGCCAGCTGAAATCAGAGTCAGTTCTAGGAAATGCCCACTTGAGGGGACACTGCCAGCTATTAGAGCCAAGGATGGACTTACTCTTTCACCAGGTGGAAATGGCTTACCTGTTCATTTTTTTGGTTTCAATTGCACTACCAGGGGGCATCAGCGAGCCCCAAGCACCATCACACCAAAAGTCCCGGGTTCAAATAATGGACGGTTTTTATTACAAAGACCTCCAAAGGTAACAAAGAGCACAAGCCCAGGTGTCCTTTCTCCTCCTCTACGATTCCCCTCTCCTTTCACCTCCACACGGCCCTCCTCCAGTCCAGCTTTGCTGCACGTCCTCCCAGCTCCGACTCACCTGGATAAGGGAGTGCAGTCCCTTTTATTATTACTTGCGGTGCCAGGGCCCTTGCCCGATGGAAGTAGCTCCCGGTCTTATGGAAGTCCCACTTATTAGGAAGCGCATCTCCCTTGCGGCACCCACGGACCCCCAGCAGGGCTGTGTTGTTGGACTACACTTCTCAGCATGCCTTACTGGTTCCATACTGGGCATCGATATCCAGGGCCACGTCCAGGGGGAATAAAGAGTCCCCAGCAGCATCTTCTGGTGGGCTGTCTGTCCGGCCATCTCCTTCAGCCTCCTCCTTCCGGGTCTGACTCCTGGTCGGGATGCCCATCTGTCTGCTCAGAGCCTCCTGTCCGGGTAAGGGACCATACCCCCAAGTCTCTTGTCGGAATGCCCATCCAACCCCGGTGGCATTTACACCACATAGGTTGAAAAACACATTTCATGGGGTGTACTTACTTTTTCACAAGCATCCACATTGCCCGTTAGTGAGTAAGCCGGATTGTGGCGCCTGATCCCAGAGCTCCTGAAGTGGACATGTGGCACGTTCGCTCGTCACCGCTCGGGCACACTTGTTGGCCGCTGATGATGAAAGGCACAGCTGTGGTCGTCTGCGGCGAACTGAGCGAGCCGTCTGGAGCCACCGTCGTGATGTACACACCAGGGCTTTACCTGAACCTGGCCTTGTCAGTCAGTCGGTCACACACGTGCACTTGAGCCCGTCAGGCTGCTCTCGTCATCGTCCTTGTTGTCTTTACATCTCGTCTTTTCATCTCGCCGATGTGAGGCTGCCGTAGGTCCTCTGTAGACGTTTACAGTTACACAGCGGCATCCCAGCTTCTCACACTTTCACCCCGTGTCTTCTCTCACCGACGCCTTTCCCTCTGGGAGTGTCATACGATCCCACGGTGAGCCGGCGCTGGTTGACCTGGGTGTTCATCCATTGTAACTCCCCACCTTTGGCTACGCGTAGCTTCACCTCATCTATGGATGGTCTTCCTCCAGACGCTCAAAATAATAAGAGGCGGCGTAAGAGATCCCCCCCATGTGGGCACGTCGGCACCCCGGGGCTGAAA
>JANRMT010062841.1:6583919-6594294 GCA_026402145.1 Polypterus bichir lapradei | reverse complement strand
TACCAAATAGTATATAACACAGACATATGTATAGCATGCCATTCCAATAGATGGCACATCACAAACATTTGTGGTAATAAAATGCATTGTATTTATAACTCCAACAGATGGTGTAACACAAACATTGCCACTGCTTTCACAAATCCCATACCAGATGGCACATCCGAAACGTTTCTAGTAATAGAACTGCATTTGTCATTCCAGTGGGTGGCTCATCAAACATTACCGCTGCTTTCACGAATCCCATACCAAATAGTATATAACACAGACATATGCATTGCATACCATTCCAACAGATGGCACATCACAAACATTTGTCATTCCAACAGATGATGCATCACAAACATTCGTACTGCTTTTACAGTATGCATTGCATTTGTCATTTTAACTGATGCCACATCACGAACATTTGTACTACAGTAATAAAAAGCTTTACATTTGCCAGTCCAACAGATGGTGTACAACGAACATTAACACTGCTTTCAAATGGCGTATAACAGAGGCCTATGCATTGCATTTGTCATTCCAGCAGATGAAGCATCACAAACAGCCACCGACTGGCTGTTTTTACAAATCCTGTACCAAATGGTGTATAACAGAGATGTGCATTGCATTTGTCACTCCAACAGATGGAGCATCAAAAATATTACCACTGCTTTTATGAATCTCTTACCAGATGTCATATAAGAGAGACATAGGATACACAGACACACACACACACCGTTTGAACTGCTGTGGGAGAGCAGCAGAGTTAGGACTCAAACTCAGGGGGGCTTTGAATCACAGAGCGGCCTTTTCTGCCTCCTTGCTTAAGAAGTGCACAACATTTTTATTCTGGTGGCGGGCAGTGGCACAAACCTGTTAAACTGCAGCGGTGCCAGCCACATACTTTACTGCGGACTCTTATTTCAGTGGTTAAACTTTTAGGGCACATATTTGAAGGTGTGACACACTCAGGGCTGGCAGCTTGTGACAGTTTATGGCACCACAGTAGGCATCCCGCTCAGCTTTGCTGAATGCGTGGCACCAGTTACCCGCCTGGCAACACGCTAAGAGTCGCCATGTCCACTTTAGAGCAACTTGGTCTTTAGTGCCACCGTTTATTACACGGGTGTCGAACTCCTGGCCTGGAGGGCTGCAGTGGCTGCAGGTTTTCATTCTCACCATTTTCCTAATTGATTTGTTTCTTCATTAAATGGCAGCCAATCAGAAGTGAGATGTGAAACGAGCCAACAGGTGACCATCTAAATTGGGGCTTTAAATGCCAACCAGTTTCACTCCAACCAGTCGATTCCTGCTGTTAATTAAACCCGTTATTTAATTCCTCGGCTTGTTGCTGCTCTCATTCTGCCACAGCAGACATTTTCCCAAACTGTTGATTTTCTGTTTTTTTAAGAACAAAGTCAAAATGTTTTGGTGACCTGAGCAGACGGACCTCACCGAGACCTTCACCTTTCTTTATTATCAGATATTGTGTGACGGGCACAGGTGAGCTGGTCACGTGGCGGCTCATTTTATGTCTCTTTATTGTTTGGCTGCTAATTAAGGAAAAAGAAACAACTAACGGGTCGGAGTCAAGTGAATTAAAACGAAGGCATCCATCCTCCAACCCGCTATATCCTAACTACAGGGTCACGGGGGTCTGCTGGAGCCAATCCCAGCCAACACAGGGCGCAAGGCAGGAAACAAACCCCAGGCAGGACGCCAGCCCACCGCAGGGCACACACACCAGGGACCATTTAGGATCGCCAATGCATCTGACCTGCATGTCTTTGGACTGTGGGAGGAAACCCACGCAGACACGGGGAGAACATGCAGACTCCACGCAGGGAGGACCCGGGAAGTGAACCCAGATGGGTCTCCTAACTGCGAGGCAGCAGCGCCACCCACTGCGCCACCGTGCCGCCAAAAGAAGTTAATTAGCAGCAAAAGCTGGTCACTAATTAAGAAAAGGGGTGAGAATAAAAACCTGCAGCCCACCAGGACCCAAGTTGGGGACCCCTGGTTTATTGTCTTGTCTTACTTGCTTTAACCCCACCGCTTAAGTAAATAAAACAGAAGTTTTTTTGTTGTTTTCTTGCAGATTCAAAGCGGACGTTGCCCTGACATCACTGGTCGGTGAAATTCTGAAGAGCATCGGAAATTAGGAAAATGAAAACCACGTGCAACGGGAGGACACTACATGGACATGCCGTCCCACAAGCTAGCCATGTTGTTTATTTATTATTTTTTATGTCATTTCTAAATAAAACTTTTAAGCAAAGTTAGCTTTGTTTTTTTGTAGTGGTGGCATTCCAAGACTCACCCAGTGGCACAGATGACACCGAGTGGCTGTCACCCCAGCCTGGCAAGGAACCTTCCATAAGCCTTTGTAATGGATCACTGTGTAGGTGGCAGTGCCCATCTTGCTGGGTCCCCCCATGTGCCCACCTGCAGGGCTGCACAGGAGTTGTGGACCCAAGGAGCAGTCCTAGTGGGTTTCTTGGAAGCCATCTGGGGGGGGGCTTTCCTTGTTTTGCCCAGAGGGGACTGGGTGGTCTCGTGGTCTGGAATCCATACAGATTTTATTTTTTTTTTCTCCAGCCGTCTGGAGTTTTTTTTTTGTTTTTTCTGTCCCCCCTGGCCATTGGACCTTACTCTGATTCGATGTTAATTAATGTTGATTTATTTTATTTTCTTATTGTGTCTTTTAGTTTTCTATTCTTTATTATGTAAAGCACTTTGAGCTACTGTTTGTATGAAAATGTGCTATAGAAATAAATGTTGTTGTTTAAGGGAGGTCTTGTCTGGCACAGAAGTGCCACCTGGGTCAACGGTGATGGCACCAGAGGTCGTCTCGGGTCTGGTTGACAGAAAGCTCCTCCATCTCAGTCAGGTGAGTCGAAGTTGAGTGTGGAGGAAGGACGAAGCCCACCTGGGAGGAGTGGAGGTGGAGAAAAGAGAGGAATAGAAAGAAAAGAAAAGAGCCGTGTGTTGCTTTATTTGGAAGATCGAGAAGCCGCTGAAACAAACAAAAAAACTCGGTGACGCCCCCTGCAAGCCACACCGGCCAATCAGATGACAGTACAGTTCAAGGCAGGCGGGGTGACAGAGAAGACGCATGATGTGTTAAGAGTCACATTGTGGTCCTGTCGTTCTGAAGGGGGCTATCGGTGTAGGAAGCTCGTCTGGTCGTCCATGTCTTGTGTGAGGAGGACACGGCCGAGTTCATTTGCACTCCCATACTGAGCCAGCCTGCCGTGTGGAGGGGAGTCGCTTCGTTAAGAGACACAGGCAGGGAATACATGAGCAGACCCCTTTCATAAAGACAAACAAACAGTGTTATCAATTATTTTATGTTTTATTTGTAATAAATCTAGATATACCGGTGTCTTGCAATTACACTGTCACAAATTTGGGGGGGGGGTCACTGTATTTTAGAATCCAAAGGAGCAGGCCTTCCATATGCTGAGGAGGAAACTGAAGGGAACAAGACCCCCTCCATCCCAAAAAAAACAAGCAGGCATTTTATTACAAAAAAAAAAAAAAGGTCTGTGCTGCGCCATCTGTTGGAATGGCAGAGCTGTGGCAACTGGACAGAGACGCACAAAGACGGACACTTCTCCTGTCAGGGTGCATGCATTGCATTTGTCATTCCAACAGATGGTGCATCACAAACAGTGGCACTACACTGTGTGCACAATTATTAGGCAAGTAAGTATTTTGACCATATCATCATTTTTAATGCGTATATTCCAACTCCAAGCTGTATTAACTTGAATGCTTATTGGATTTAAGCACGTCAGGTGATGTGTATTTGTCTAATGTGGGAGGGTGTGGCCTAAGGAGATCAACACCCTATATCAAGGTGTGCAGAATTATTAGGCAGCTAGTTTTCCTCGGGCAAAATGGGCCAAAAAAGAGATTTAACTGACACTGAAAAGTCAAAAATTGTAAAAAAGTCTTTCAGAGGGATGCAGCACTTTTGGAATTGCTAAGATATTGGTGTGTGATCACAGAACCGTCAAACATTTTGTTGCAAATAGTCAACAGGGTCGCAAGAAACGTGTTGAGAACAAAAGACGCAAATTAGCGGCCAAAGATTTGAGAAGAATCAAACGTGAAGCTACCAGGAACCCATTATCCTCCAGTACTTTCATATTCCAGAGCTGCAACCTACCTGGAGTGCCCAGAAGTACAAGGTGTTCAGTGCTCAGAGACATGGCCAAGGTAAGGAGGGCTGAAACCCAACCACCACTGAACAAGAAACATAAGTTGAAACGTCAAAACTGGGCCAAGAAATATCTGAAGACAGATTTTTTTCAAAGGTTTTATGGACCGATGAGATGAGAGTGACTCTTGATGGACCAGATGGATGGACCTGTGGATCAGTAATGGGCACAGAGCTCCACTCCAACGTGGAGGTGGGGTACTGGTATGAGCTGGTATTTCTAAAGATGAGCTAGTTGGACCTTTTTGCATTGAAGATGAACTCAAAATCAACTCCCAAACCTACTGCCAGTTTTTCGAAGACACTTTCTTCAAACAGTGATACAGGAAAAAGACCATGATTTGTATGCAGGCCAATGCTCCATCACTTGCATCGAAGTTCTCCACTGCGTGGCCAGCCAGTAAAGGCCTTAAAGATGAAGGAATAATGACATGGCCCCCCTTCCTCATCTGACCTAAACCCTATCGAGAACTTGTGGGCACTTCTTAAACGCTAGATTTACGGGGGAGAAAAACAATACACCTCTCTGAAGAGTGTCTGGGAGGCTGTAGTCACTGCTCCACAAAAAGCTGATCGTCAACAGATCAAGAAACTGACAGACTCCATGAATGGAAAGGCTTATGACTGTTATTGGAAAGAAGGGTGGCTATATTGGTCATTGATTGATTGATTGATTGATTTTTTTTGAAATGTCAGAGATGTTTATTTGTAAATTTTGAGTTGTTTGTTTATTATTCTCACTATAACAGATGAAAATAAACAAGTGAGATGGGAACATTTTCATTTTTCCTTTAGTTGCATAATAAATCTGCACACTAATAGTTGCCTAATAATTGTGCGCACATATGTATTCCCCTGATGATGTTCACACTCACATTTCCGTTGTGAAACATTCAGGTTTATTAACATTTTGGATTGACTGATAGCACTGTGTTTGTTCCATATTAAAATTAATCCTCAAAAATACAACTTGCCTAATAATTGTGCACACAGTGTAATAAAATACTTGACAAACGGATGTGTTTGATACTCTGTGTGCCACAGTGCCACAGTGGTCAAGACTCTTTCAGGTTCAAGTTTACAGAAAGCACTTAACTTTAGAACACAGTATTGTGTGGCACGTGCATACAGTCTCTCACAAGAGTGAGTACAGCACACCCCTCACATTTTTATAAATATTGTATGACTAGCGACTGGGAGGCCGATCGAATCGGGCTACAAATTCTACGTTTGTGAAATCCATACTTTCTCTGCAAAGAATGATTTGTTTTGTTAAGTCCTTGAAATGATTTTGTTATCGTGGCTCTGATTTGTGTTTAAAATACACCTTTTCGGCCGATGTAATAGATAGATAGATACTTTATTAATCCCAAGAGGAAATTCACATAAAATATTAAACATAACATATTAAAGTATCTATCTAATGAAGAGCTTCCTGTTTAAACGGGGCTGCGAGACGTGAACTCGGCTCTTCGGCGCACCTCATTTGATTTTTTCCAGCAAACAAATTTTCCAAACAAACCGTATTTTACGACTCTAATCAGACTCGGAGTAATAATTATCTTGACGTTGTCATTTTAGATCTGAAATCGGCTAAAATTTAAACAATGACCGTTGTTAATACCCAGCCGTCATTACTCAGTTTGCCAATAGATGTCACAAGGACGGGTGCCAAAACCGAACTGGCCAAAGACAGACTTCGACGTACCAAGCAAATGGCGATACGTTCTGAATTACTTACGGCTCCGGAGCTGTCGAAGGGTTTAAGTCAGTCGCGTAAAGTAAAATAAAAATCACTTATATTTAAATGTTACAGTATGAACAAGAAAGACAAGCAGACTAAGGACATGGATTACTGGAACTGATGAGACCAAATTATCAAGATCAACTTATTTGGTTCAGATGGTGTCAAGCGTGTGTGGCGGCAACCAGATGAGGAGTACAAAGACAAGTGTGTCTCGCCTACAGTCAAGCATGGTGGTGGGAGTGTCATGGTTTGGGGCTGCATGAGTGCTGCTGGCACTGGGGAGCTACAGTTCATTGGGGGAACTGTGAATGCCAACATGTACTGTGACATACTGAAGCACAGCGTGATCCCCCCCGGGCCGCAGGGCAGTATGCCAACATGATAACGACCCAAACACACCTCCAAGATGAGCACTGAGGGTAAAGGTGCTGGACTGGCCAAGCATGTCTCCAGACCTAAACCCTATTAATCATTCATGTACAGCTACTACTGCAGCAACCTTTGTCTAAAGCTGTTTTTTTTTTTAGGCATATATCTCAACAACATCTAATAAAGAACACTGACTGTAACCACGATAAGCAAGGTTAAACATACATTGAGCTATGGTTCTTTAAATGATTATAGGTTAAATAAATCAAATAGATCAAATAGGTTAAATAAATGAACAACATACCATGGACACCTGACAGACAGGGTTTCAAGCTCTCTCTCCTCTCTTTCAATGTCTGAGCTCTCTTCCTCTCTTAACCCTCTTTCTTCCACCTCTTCACTCACTTCATGCTGGGTATCTTCTGCTTCTTCACTTCTTTCTAGCTCTTTGTCATCCATTTCTGTATTTCTTTCGTCCAACACTCCATCACCTCCTCTGTCTTCCCCAACTTCTTTTGTACCCTTTTCTATCTTATCTTCACCTTCCACTCCCACAGTATCTGATTCTGATTTTCCTTTTCTTTTTGGTTTTAAAAAAAACTCTGGATGTCAGCCTTTCTTTTCATAGTATCCCTGGGAGATGCAACAAGTATGAAGTTTAGACTTTATAGCTTTCTAAACATACACTACACTGAACAATTTCACCTCCCTAATGAATACATATGAAAACATGAAGCTATACAATAACTCAGTAAATTCATGTGCTCCTATGGAAGATTTTGATTGCTGCACTAGCTAACAAGGTAATACAGGTTAACGTTAAATAGAACTGATTAGACATACTTGCTGTTTAGTTGTCATATAACTAGCAAGTATCTACCTCAGGCAACACTAAGACATGTTTAATTAAACATTCATTTGTTAATTATGAAAGTAATTCAGTACCTGGTTTTGTTTCTCAACTCCAGCATATCGATGGACTGGACACGGCGTTGTTGTCACGTGACGCCACTTATCAAAGGTTCGGACTTGAAGATGCAAGCTACTGAACAACATACTTGTGAAAATAGTTTACAGTTAAACTGTTAGTCATTGAAATACGCGAAGATATCAAAATTAACTGCTTCGGTTTGTTAAAAATGCCGGAATTTGTCTGTGATGATCCCGCTGGTTGCACTAAATGTATGAACGAAGCAGTTCATAAGAGTCGTTTGTTCGGACTACGCTTTAATAGAAAGACGATTTTGTTCTATTATTTACGGGTATATGCTATTTTTATGTCATCATAATAGAGCGTTGCTGCTGTAAATCGGTCGAGGAAACTCTTTCATTTTTTAGAACACTAAGATACTAGTGCTGGGGTGGCAAATGGGGTGGCAAGGCTTTTTCTCAGGGTGGCAATTGCCACCCCTTGCCACCCCGGTAGACGATGTTAGTCCTGAAAAGTACACCCCACCAAACCAATGTTCCAAAAACCAACCGAACTAACTGTTATCTGCTCGAACCAACACCGACTTACTATACTGTGCCATCCAGCGGCGTCACTGAAGCATTCGAACATTCTTAGCCAATCATGCAATACTGCGCCCGCGTGTGCCACGTGATGTGCTAACTACAGAGGCAGAGTCCCATTGCGTGATTCTAACTTGTATTGAGTCGAGGTATTGACGCGAACACCATACATACGGATAGTATCAAATTATATACTCAGCAAAAAAAGAAACGTCCCCTGACTTTCAACTGTTTTTACTTTCAGTAGACTTAATGTGTAAATATTTGTATGAACACTAAAAGAGTCAACACCATAAGACATAAACTAAAAATGTTTCACAATGTGTCCCTGAATGAAGGGAGGCTCAAAATCAAAAGTACCAGTCAGTATCTGGTGTGGCCACCAGCTGCTTGAAGTACTGCAGTGCATCTCCTCCTCATGGACTGGACCAGATTTGTCAGTTCTTGCTGTGAGATGTTACCCCACTCTTCCACCAAGGCACCTGCAAGTTCCTGGACATTTCTGGGGGGAATGGCCCTAGCCCTCACCCTGCGATCCAACAGGTCCCAGACGTGCTCAATGGGATTGAGATCTGGGCTCTTCGCTGGCCATGGCAGAACACTGACATTGCTGTCATGCAGAAACTCACGCACTTTTTGCCACTCCTGTCTGGTCCAGCGAAGGTGGGTTTGTGCCCATAGGCGGCGTTGTTGCTGGTGATGTCTGGTAAGGACCTGCCTTACAACAGGCCTGCAAGCCCTCAGTCCAGCCTCTCTCAGCCTATTGCGGACAGTCTGAGCACTGATGGAGGGATTGTGTGTTCCTGGTGTGACTCGGGCAGTTGTTGTGGCCATCCTGTACCTGTCACGCAGGTGTGATATTCGGATGTACCGATCCTGTGCAGGTGTTGTTACACGTGGTCTTCCACTGCGAGGATGATCGGCTGTCCTTCCTGTCTCCCTGTAGCGCTGTCTTAGGCGTCTCACAGTGTGAACATGGCAATTTATTACCCTAGCCACATCAGCAGTCCTCATGCCTCTCTGCAGCATGCCTAATGCACGTTCACGCAGATGAGCAGGGACCCTGGGCATCTTTCTTTGGGTGTTTTTCACAGTCGGTAGACAAGTCTCTTTAGTGTCCTGCGTTTTTAGAACTGTGACCTTAAATGCCTACTTTCTGTAAGCTGTTAAGGTCTTAACGACCATTCCACAGGTGCATGTTAATTAATTGATTATGGTTAATTGAACATGCATGGAAAACATTGTTTAAACAATTTACAATGAAGATCTGTAAAGTTATTTGGATTCTTAAAACATTATTGTTGAAATACACAGTCCTGAAAAAGGGACGTTTCTTTTTTTGCTGAGTATATATAAGAATATCTTTTCATGGAACAACACTTTGACACAATGTACAGTAGTCCGTGTACAGCTTGTATCACGGTGTGAATTTGCTGTCCCCTCAAAATAACTCAACACGCAGCCATTAATGTTAACAAAAGTGAGTCCACCCCTAAGTGCAAAATGTCCAAATTGTGCCCAATCAGCCATTTTCCCTCCCCGGTGTCATGTGACTCGTTTGTGTTACAAGGTCTCAGGTGTGTTAAATTTGCTGTTATCACTCTCACACTCTCTCATACTGATCGCTGGAAGTTCAACATGGCACCTCATGGCAAAGAACTCTCTGAGGATCTGAAAACAAGAATTGTTGCTTTACATAAAGATGGCCGAGGCTAGAAGAAGATTGCCAACACCCTGAAACTGAGCTACAGCACGGTGGCCAAGACCACACAGCAACAGGTTTAACAGGACAGGTGCCACTCAGAACAGGCCTCGCCACGGTCGACCAAAGAAGTTGAGTGCCACGTGTTCAGCGTCATATCCTGAGGTCGTCTTTTGAAAATAGACGTATGAGTGCTGCCAGCATTGCTGTAGAGGTCAGCCTGTCAGTGCTCAGACCGTACGCCCGCCGCACACGGCATTAGATTGGTCTGCATGGCTGTCGTCCCAGAAGGAAGCCTCTTCTAAAGATGATGCACAAGAAAGACAAGCAGACTAAGGGCATGGATTACTGGAACTGATGAGACCAACTTATCAAGATCAACTTATTTGGTTCAGATGGTGTCAAGCGTGTGTGGCGGCAACCCGGTGAGGAGAACAAAGACAAGTGTGTCTTGCCTACAGTCAAGCATGGTGGTGGGAGTGTCATGGTTTGGGGCTGCATGAGTGCTGCTGGCACTGGGGAGCTGCAGTTCATTGAGGGAACCATGAATGCCAACGCGTACTGTGACATACTGAAGCACAGCGTGATCCCCCCCCCCCGGGCCGCAGGGCAGTATGCCAACATGATAACGACCCAAACAAACCTCCAAGATGAGCACTGAGGGTAAAGGTGCTGGACTGGCCAAGCATGTCTCCAGACCTAAACCCTATTAATCATTCATGTACAGCTACTACTGCAGCAACCTTTGTCTAAAGCTGTTTTTTTTTTTAGGCATATATCTCAACAACATCTAATAAAGAACACTGACTGTAACCACGATAAGCAAGGTTAAACA
>JANRMT010062841.1:6542735-6553919 GCA_026402145.1 Polypterus bichir lapradei | reverse complement strand
AAAAAAAAATACCAAAAATATGCAGCAGCTCTGGCAAGAATACAAGCCGTGCCAAATGTGGGTTAAGTTTCATAATCAAATGTGATGCTCACAATAAAGTTTCCCTAATCAAAGTAGACACTTAAGCACTGTTCATCAGCACTAATGGCAAGATACAAAGCCCCAAGAAATTCAACTTGCATTTTTTCCATTCAAGTTTTGTGCTGACAAACTAATTGCCTTTCAGTCACTGCTTTGCAATCCACACTTGCAAAGATGGACACAAGAGATCAGTTGTTCCTTCAGCTGGGTGGTGGGGAGTGCTGGTGGTAGGAAGAAACTGATGAAGGAACAGAATCACCAAAAATGTGAATTAGATAAATGTTTAATAAATGTTTCATTTCAGTTACGAAAATGTTCAAGCTGTTTCAAGTTAAGCCAAATTGTTTACATTTCAATAACACATCACAAAATAATTCAGGCAAAATTGAAATAAGTCCATTTTTATTGTTTAGCCATTTTTAACCATGGTAACCAATAAGTACAGCAGGCTACAACAACTTTGGGATAAATGAATTTTTAAACTACTTTCACTTTTAGCAAAAGTCTTATTCTGGCCCCCATCTAATTGCAAATTCCACTGAAAACATTGACACTGGAAATGGTTAACCCGCTTTACGCAATTTAAAAAGAATGCAATTGGACCATTGTCTAATTTTATACAAAAACTACACAATGTTACTTTTTAGTCAGAGTACAACTAAAATGATTATGTTTTAGTGTTCTACACCATTACTTTAATCTTAAAAAGTAGAAACAGCTGGAGCATTACCACTATAACTTAACACTACAAGACTGTTAAAAAGTAATACAAATTACTGTAAAAGTAAAAAAAAAAAATGGCTAGTTTAAAAGCAAGCTATGTCAGTACCATTACAGAAACTGAAAAAGTTAAAGAAAAAAAAAAAATTAGAAGGCTAGGGTTTTAAATCCATCTTGAGATCCACTCATGTGCATTCTTCAAATAGGCAGCCACTCCCAAAATCCATTTATTTTTATTCCACAACCAAATAGGACCAGAACAAAAAAAAAAAATAAAAAAAATCTTCAACTGTTCCCATAGGAAACTCTGCTTTTGTTAGTGTCAGGCACTTTCAGAGATACTAGCCAACCCTTCAAGCCCTCTCAGCAACTCTACAGGCCAAATCACAATGCAGGATCATTCAGACAATACAGCTGTTGAAGAGAAAGAGCAAATGTTAACACCAAAAAAAAAAAAAGCAACAATTTCTAAAAACCATTACAGCACACTTGGGAGCCTACACATGGAATATCTGTACAAGCACAGATGTTAATTCATTCCTTACCTTAAAAGATATTTACAGGTCAGTATCAAACCAGGCCAGCTGATTACTATCACCTGGGGGAAGTCCATCAATCAAATCCTGAGCATGTCCCAAATCAGGTAGCCCATCAACTGGGTATTCAGCACCAGGGTGATGTCCACCCATCTCATGGTCCATCATTGGGTCCATTCCCATTGCATCTTGACCATATCCTCCAGAATGGAAGGAACGATAGCTAGGATCTACAGATAAGACAAAAAACTTGACAGAACTTGCATACATTTGAACACAGATTCAAAAGGAAAAAAGGTGCCTGCAAAATATACTTCTCCCTCAGCGAGTGAAAGATACTAGTACTGCTACAAGGGATGACATGTTCAAAACATGTTAAAAAGTTTCTCTAAACCAGGGATTCTCAACCTTTTTTTCTTGGCATATCCCTCCAGGAATTGAATGCTTTGAAATAATTTAAGACCAAACAATTATGGCAAGTATTGAACACTAAGCACAAACTAGGTGATGTTACTTAAATTCATCTCTAATACTTCATTTTGGGATTTTTGACAAGCAACAGTTGTGTAGGTGGGTGTGCATTTACTTTTACACAATAGTGTGTAAGATTTGGAATAAACTTACAATAGTTAAATTGGTGCGTTTAATACAAACGTGAATTCAGATCAGAAGCAGTGTTCACAATGTACATACTACTTCAGTCAAAATGCAGGCCAAGCATGCTTCTTGGCTATCATTTAGGTTCTCCCTGTTCCTATATTTAAAGAAAGGTTCCTGAACTTTGACCACTGTCAAACTTTACATTGTGGATTAGGAAACACTAAAATGTCACATGCTGGTAACATCAAAAACATTTATGTACTGCTCATTGTATGTTCTGACTAATTATAAAAAGCTACACCAAAATATTTACTTGAGAGAGAGAGAGAGAGAGAGAGAGAGAGAGAGATTTGCAAACATTGCTTGGTTTCAAAGAATTTTTCCAGAAGTCTCATATCTAGGTTAGTTGCAATGTGGAGAGTGAGAGAATAGGGTTATGCAAAAAGTCTGTAGAGGGAGACTGAATTGGCATGGATGCTGGACAATGGAGAACAAGGGAAAGGAGATGGGAATAAAGTCTCAAAGCAGGAGCAGCATGAGAATGAGTGCAGCAGTGGAACTAAAGTGAAACTGAACGAGAAATTTGAGCAGTCGCTGTGCTCAAGGGCCACTTTTTACCAGTTTGTGTGCAAGTTTCCCCTCATGTGTATCCAATAAACCCATACCAACTGATCTCTTGTATCAAACAGCTGGCAAACCTGAAGTGCTAGTCAATAATTACATTGATATGACTATTTTAAATTGGCAATTATTGAACAATGAGTTATATTTTAAATAAAATGAAACTAGTAGTAGTACAGGCACACCATCCTATTCCCCAATTGAGAAATATTGGGAAAACATTACAAAGGAATATTCCAACCAGCAAAGCAGCACTACTATTGGATCATCATGCTCCGCAGGAGGAGATGAGATGGCAACCTACATTAAATTAGGACTATGCTTTAAGTGTAGAACAGAATAAAAATGCATTTTACATTCCTGCTGCTTGTTTAGAGGTGCATTAATCATTATCTGCCAGTTTGAAATGCCTTGTGTTCAAAACTTCACGTTACCTCAAACCTTAAAGGCTATCCAGGTATTACATGCATCTCTATACTTCAAGTGTACTGAACTGAGGTCCAAATAGGCCAAGTTCTAACCTGGAGGGCTACTTGTTTCAAGATTTTGTTCCAAACCAGTTTCTTAATTAGAAGTCAACCAACACTAATAGCAACATGTAATTCACATCAGGTTAAGGAAACAAGCAGCCAAAAAAAAAAAAAAAAAAAAGCTATTTTAAGACTGTTTTACAAGGTAAACTACCCAGACAATCCGATGTATAGTATAGCTCATCAAGCAGCCCCTCCTCCCCCTTCCTTTCCATATGAAAATCTGGACGGATAAATATTCAGAGTCAAGCTTGTGTTCCTGCCGATACCTCCTAGGTTTGCTTCCTTAAAGCAGATTCACAGATAGTCTATGTAAATCATTATATCAATACACACTGATAGATTAAACAAGGCTAGAGTTAATATTCCGAAGACTTTGATTGTGACTGCAAAAATCTAAGCCTTAATAGGATTCCTTTAACTTCTAAAGACTGCAAACTCAAAAACCCAACCTAAGATTTACCAGTGTGTTTTTCATGACTAAAGCAATCCAAACACTCTGGTAACACTGAAAAAACTAGCTCCTAGTATTTTCAGCTTTCACCAATGAGTATGGAGGCTTCCTACAATATAAAGTAGGAGATTTACTGAAAGAAATCAATTCAAGTCCTGTTACCACTGCATGTTCAATGTTACAATCTCAATAAAAGTTTCACTGGCAAAAGCAGTTAAACCCAGAAAATCTGACAGTACATGGTGCTCAAACACAGGAAACGTTTTGGGAACAAAAAATGATAGTACATGTTGGATGCCAACTATCAATTTGACTATTCCAGCATGTTCTACATCTGCAATTAGTTTTTGCATCTTATACATTGTACTGGAAAAAATACAACCAGCATTTCTCAAAAAAGGTGTATAGCAGCTGTGAACACAGGGGTTGTTCAAAGACTTCTGTAACCTTCATGGTCTCTACTTTTATCTTGGACTGAGCGTGTGTTAGACGAGACAAGTTACATGGTGTCCTGATTCAATATAGGACAAGAGGAAAAAAAAAATTTTGTAATTTCAAATACCCGACACAGGGACAATTCAAAACAGATTAGCATCAGAAAGCATCCTTGATTGGCTAATTATAATGAAGGCGACAGTCAAACACTTAATAGGTTCAGTGTGTGTGTGTGTACCCAAGGATAAATACACAGGGGTGATTTAGAGCTGCTACCTAAAGCAAATACTGATAAATGAGGAAATAGTTGATATAAAATGCCACAAACACTAACTTGTGCATTCATATAACCAGGACACTTATCACTAACTGAATTCAACCTAACATTACAATATTTAACTTGCCCTCTGCTTTGTAATGTTCAGCTTTAAATCAGTTTTATCAGTTAAAGCATTAAAAAAATAAAAAATTGAAGTACACATACCATCTTGACGATAGCCTAAAGGTTCTCCCTGGGCTCCAATATCTATTCCCAATTCCCCGGTCTAGATGAGGTGTAAAGAGAGGGGTATATTAGTGCCAAATTTTTACCCCCCCTCCCCAAACCACAAGTTTAGAAAAACACATACCTCATTCCAAGTCATTGGCTCAGTTCTGAAAAGAGAGCTTGTCAGTTCTACAGACAATCGCTTTTTGTAGTCTTGAGGCTTGTCTTCAGACATCCTGAAGAGAACAGCAGCTGCATAGGTTGCTAAATACATACAAAAAGTAAAGCACAAAATCAGATAAACCCTAATCAGAGTATTGCAGCAATACTGGGTATAAAGTATGAAATAAAATGAATCCACCACATCAGATTAAAACCAAAAAACTGAGAAGGCTAAGGGGAACAGGAGTTAGACAGAACTTGCATCCTACAGGATACCTTTACACAATTTGGCCAGCATTTTGGAAAATTCTGAATGTCAAGCACTCACCAACACCCTCATTTCTAGAGTGAAGCAGCTCTGTAAGAGGAGCTGTTGCTCCTTCAGCCTCTATTGCTTCTGCTGCTTCCTTATCTTGAGCCAATTCACACAGCACTCCGGCAGCTACCCTCTGAATATTTTCAATTGGAGAATACAAAAGCTAACCAAAAGAGGGGGGAAAAAAAAAAACCACTGGTGAAACATTTGTAATGGTTTCAACACAAGCATTTTACACTTAATAGCTATTGTTTTTGGCAAGTTCATTTTCAGAAAAATGCATCTCACATTTGTCAAGTTTGTATACTTAAATGATATTTCATACTTATTCAAACTACAGTTTTTAAAAGTAGTTGATCAATATCCTATATATAGTTATGAAAGCAGGGAAGGTGTGTAGATACTAGCACAAATTTAGCAACTAAGGGTTATTTTATCAGCAAGCCGTGTGATATTTTCAATACATAAAAAAATGTAATTCAAAAAGGTGCAGAGGTTGGGTAATTAAATCTTGCTCCTTCATACATTTTTAAGTGCAGCCCTTTATATCACCAGGCATTATCTTAACTCTCTCCACTTCATGCTTATCTTTTGGAATAATGAGCAATACAGAGGTCTTTTCTGAAATGCACCAAAAATCTCTCAGTAAAGAGTTAACACAGGCTGAAACTGCTGAACATTTAAAAAAAAAGATTTGCTGTTTCATAAGTGAAACTAAAAATTGACCTATATGTACAGTATTTAGCTCTCGTGCTACTTGGATTTTCAAATCTAACTTTTGGTTTTCTACATTTGATGAACATTCTGTGCAGCCACTGGAAATACTCAAGCTTATTTATGCTACAGAGAATATTCAGGAGGCGGCTTGGGTGGTTTTATAGCCTTTGAAACCCTGTAGATCTCTCTAGCTGGTGTTTCTTCTACTGTACCCCTTGGCCATCTGATAATAGCATCAGCCTTATAATTAATGACTCAAAAATGATACAATTGCACAAGTCAAGAGTGTCTCAATTTCCCCATTTCTAGTTATAAAAACCCTTGCCTAGCATGGTGACCCGTATACAACAAGCCCAGATTATGAAAAATGTTGGACCCCTCTACTCATTCTTTCCAATACAAAAAACTGCAACACGATGTGTCTCTAGATCAAAATACTATACATCTATACTACACAAAAGAATTCAATGTTTTTACCTGGACAAAAAGTGGAATGGTATTAAGTCCTCTGATGACTATTCTGTTATGAACATCTCTTGCCAGAATATGGAGAGCTCCAGTACAACCTTCAACTATTTCCTCCATACGTACTCCCTCCTGAAATTATTTTTTTTTTTTTAGTAACCAAGAATTAAAACAAGATAATCTTTAAATAAGTAAGCATACTTACCACAAACTGTTGCTGTGTTCCACCCATGGAAGTTCGGCGCTGAGTGTCTTGATGTGCCCTCACCAACAGCTGCACCAATCGGGGGATTGCACCTTGCTCACGTAGTGGAGCATGATTTGCAGGGCAGAGAGCTAAATTGCGGATCAGTCCCACTGTTGCCTTAAGAAAATAAAATAAATTAGATAAAATGCACAAAAAAAAAACTGCATTTGAGTTTAGTTGTCAAGGGCCTTTTTTTTGTTTTAAAGGAAATGTTCAGAATATGGCTTGAAGTGGGTTTATTTTAAGCAAAAATATCAACTTGTGTTTAATTGAATCATTTGTCAAACATCCTTTCCAAGGTTATGAGCAAATGCATTTTTTCACAATACACTAGTCAATGACTGTCAATCTGAGATCTTTCAATACAAAAAAAAAAAAAAAAAAAAAAAAAAAAAATTACCTTTATTAGTGGCCAGTGAGATGGTGGATGTAGCAATTTTACCACCACAGGAAGGCCATAGTGAAGACGGACTGCATTTTGGGCCATCTCAGCATCCTGGTGTCTACTAGTGAGATGACGGAGCGCACAAATTGCTGGTTCTGTGATGTCTTCTCTGTCTCCAGCACGAAGGACAGTGCGAACCAGAGCCTCAATACCACCAACCTGGCACACCATCATTTTGTTCTTGTAGTTGTTGCATGTAAGATTGGACAAAATACCAGCTGCACATGTTACAACATTAATATCATCCGATCCTAGAAGCTGGACAAGTGTTCCAAGAAGACCTTCCATTCCCTCCTGTCAACAAGAAAATTTACTTAAGCAAACTGCAAGCAATTACTCACTCTCTTGTTCTAACTCTTAATTTGGAAAGTATGACAAAATCCAAAAATTTTACAGAAAATTCCTGTTACCTGCTTAGTGGCAGCATCTGAAAGATTTCTCAAAGTCCAAAGACAATTCTGTACAAGGCGCTGGCTAGGATCTGTCAGATGAAGTCCCAAGGCTTGCATACCACCTAGTTTTAAAGAATCACATTAGCATGATGATTTAAGTCACATGAGGAAAATCCAAGCTAAAAACATAACATTTAATCTAAACACATACCAGCTTCAACAATTGCTGGCTTGTTACTGGAGCATACAGAGAGCACTTTTAGCACTCTGCTAGTGGTCCACAATAACTTCTCATATGTGTAGGTTCTCATGATGTTAACTAAAGCTTGAGGACCTCCACTGGCCAATATTATAAGCTGAAAAAGAAGTTCACACTTTATGAATGCTAAAAGGATATGTAAACTAGAAGATAAAAAGGTGGAAAATCAAGTCTTACTTTGCTTTCCTGGTTGCCATATGCCAAAATCTGAAGACAGTCAGTTGTGATTGCAAGAAACTTAACATTAGTCTTATTCAGTAAAGCAACCATTTTCTGAAGGCCACCAGCCAGTCGAACAGCCATCTTAGCTCCTTCTTGATGCAACAGCAAATTATGCAGTGTGGTGATTGCATAGAACAATACAGAGTCAATGGGAGAGCTGTGAAAAGGAAAAAAGCTACCCAATTTAGATTTACACACAAAATTCAAACTTATAAAATGGTACACTTCACATAAAGGGTAGCTTACTAGCCTCCATTTGGCTATAACAGCATTTCCAGGCTGCTTGCTAAGAAACTCTGTATGAACTAAAAATTCAGTTCTCCCACCAAGATGCACATTCTGGGTTATATGTACAACTGCACACACACACTCTTCTGGCACAGTAAACCACCACACTGAACAGGCAGTTTACCAGTTTAATCAAAAAACTGTTGCAGTATTATGAAAGGTTTGCCAAAACTAGCAAAATGGGTGTGCCACATCTTATATATATATATATAAAATTCAAATTGAGCAGTCCCACCAAGCATTAATGGTAAAAAGGTTCATGGAAATTACCACCCATGTATCCTACCAAAAGAGACCCTCTAAAACCAGCCCTGACATTTCAAAGACTCATTTTGCTATTTTGTGAATCATTTAGTTTGACAGCTTCTGCTCTGGAATTCAACTCTGCCTACGATGACACTCCTTTACAGACAAATCTCATTTAACATTCCTTCTATTAGAATTCAAAGGAAATCTGATTGCACTTTCAAATATTAATGAATTTTAGCCATTGTGTCTTCTACTGCTCTTCTACTCTAGAGACAAGAAAAATAAAGTGCATACATTATAGACATTTGCTTGTTTTGTAATTGGTTTGTGATAAGGTACTCAAGAGTGTGATTTTGAATTTATCAAAAAAGGCAGTCACTTAAAAGCAATGTGGGGTCAGTGTAATTACTCAAAATCCCCAAAATCTGAAAATAGCATTACACTTCAGTTTAAGGAGGCTCGCATTCAGCTCTGTTTGGGGCCAGTACAAGATCCATGACTGATTAAATATTCAACTTTTAAAAATTACTATTTGGTATTAAATATTTAGTTACAAAACAGGAACAGAGTTCATGATGCCAAAGTGACCCTATGGGTAATAGGGGCTTAATGGTAACCACACACACACACGTGACATATGCTGAGAAAGCTTCATGGTATTTTCATAGGGGTTTTATTATAACCAGAGTCTAGAAATCAAGGAATGAGCACCTCTTAAGTTTAAGCTAACACTTAAGTTCCAAAAGGCTGTTTTTGACTAAAATACCACCCGTACACTGTTAAATGCTGCAAGTCTGTAGAACACATTTCAAGATTCAAACACCTACAGCTGTAAGGTTTGACTTGACAAAAGCCCAGCTATCCTAAAAACTCATTTACTTACAACACACACACTTGTTTTCCTGGGCTACACTTTGCTTCAAGATAGAAACAATTCACATTGACAGCCTTATTCAAGCGACTGATTGACAACTACCGACAGTTAAGGTAAACTGAAGCTTACGGATTTGAAGGGTGGATGCAGCAGTAGCATCTGCTAGTTTTAGAAAGGTCTCCACTTTTTAAGGCACTGGTTCATACATTTTATATCTATATACCTATATATCTATATAGATCATACCCATCCTTAAAAACCAAGGCATTTGAACATTAAGACTGTACTGCAACTCCAGTTTTATGCTTGCCACCTTGAACTGTTAGGCTTACAAATCTGCCAGCCATCAAACACAGCCGCTTGAGTTAACTATCTGACCCCAGGAACTTTAAGATAAGTATCCTGCCGTCTTTCACTACTGAGCTTTGAGATGCTAGAACTTGAGTGTTTGAAAGTCGGCAAAGTCATTGGCTAGGACTGAGTGCAGCTAAAACATGTAGCTTAAAAAGGGAATGAGAAAAAATCCTCCCTTCCACACTTCTGTTTATACATACAAGATTTTACTGTTTGGGGAAGAGAGAAAAACCAAGGGCATAAGCCATGCTATAAACGGTCCAAAAACATACAGAGCATTATTTCTTTGGATAATTAACTTGGCAGCAAGTTAAAATGGCAGACTTGTCCAAAGGAGGAGATTAATCTTCTTAAAGTAAAATGCATGAAACAAATCTGCAAGTTGCTAGTGTACATTTATGCTCAATAAATCTTTAGCAGTGAATTCTCCAGAAAAGAAAAAAGCCAATTCAAGAGATGGCAATGTGACAAGAGTTAAGCATCCAACACTAATAATTGTATCATTCCAAGTCAAAGAACTCCATAGTCACTTACCCTAGCATTTTTACCAAGGCAGGGATACCACCAGATTTAAAAATTGCAAGTAACCCTTCTCTATGGTGAGACAGGTTGTGAAGAGTGCCTGCCGTACACCGAGCAGTCTCTACATCATTTGTATTCTGCATGGTGCGCACAATAGCAGATACCATCTGTGGTGAGCGCATGATGGCATGACGAGATGCTTCTTTTTTAGACAGTTGATGAACCATAACTGCTGCTTTGTTTACAACCACCTGCAGAAAATAAGTAGGACTTTAGATTCTTTGAACTAAAAGAAATCAGAATATTTTTTCTGAAGATGTACCCTACCTGGTCCTCATCATTTAAAAGTTTGGTCAGTTCTGGGATGGCACGAGTTGCCAACTCTGCATCATCTTGGTAATTTATTAGATTGACCACAGCATGTTTCAGCATCTGGGATGGTTCAGCAAGGCGTTGTACATTTGTTGGGTGAGCACCATCAAACTGAGTGGATGGGATCTGCATTCCTTCATCCAAGGTTTCTGGGAACATGGCAGCCCTTACTCTTTGGGCCCTGGTCATGGCATACTGTCCATCAATATCTGCACAATGAATTACAAACAAATTAGTTTGCTAATGGCTGGCGTCTCAGCTCACAATACTTCTATTTTGCTTTGAAAAACCAATTCTATAAACTTCCTTCTATACATACCAGCTACTTGATCTTGTGTGAAAGACTGAGAGAAGCCTTGCTCCCATTCATATAACACCTGATTATCCACATCGTCCTCTTCAGGGTTTCCTTTTCCACTTAAAGAAGGTGCTGTAGTGGTAGCTCCAGAGTGAATGCCAGAGTCCAAGTAAGACTGCTGCTGCCAATGACTAACTGCTGCTTTGCGGTCTGGTTCCATGGCCATGTCCAGCTCCATCAAGTCCGCTAGAAAATAAAATTGAAACAAAAAGGGCAACTGTACCAATAGGCCATGCGAGGTAAATGGTGTTTCGTATATCTGTGCAGAGACTTAAAACTTCCATTTAACTTGCTATTGCTGAAGCGGCTTTAATAAAAAAAAAATGGCAAATTAGACCTGCTTACCTGCAGCCAGCATAAACTCCAAACATACTGCCAGAATTTAAACACTTGCATTTGGGGCAAAATGCCTAAATAAAATACTTACCCTGGGTAGCCATCTTTTAGTCCAGGAACTGCAGCCTGCAGTGCTACTCTG
>JANRMT010062841.1:6510351-6542635 GCA_026402145.1 Polypterus bichir lapradei | reverse complement strand
AAAAAAAAATCAAAGCATGCTCAACTTTTACTACAAAATAGATTTTCAATTTGAATTTTGCATAGCTACAAAACACAACTTTAGTCGAGCAGATATGCCAGCCAAACAGGGTGAACTTCACTTTTTCCCCTCAAATTTAAAGCATTTATGGCACAAAAAGTGACCCAATTTGCACAAGTAAAACCAAACCGGTGTGCGTATTTTTATACGTTACAAACTGTGTAAGTTACGCAAATGTGCTCTACCAACCTAGTTAAGTGGCAGAATTATTTTATATCTAGAACAAAAACCACCAACTTGGACAAAAAAAAAAAACCCATGATTAAGATTAAGTACTTTCCTCAAAACTCTTGTAACCTTTCACAAACAGTTGTAGGAATGTGGGTTCTATCATGCCAACAATTTACACAAAGCAGCAACTCCTACACAAGCAAACTGAAAAAATGACATTGATCAGCAGTATTCCCAACACCTTATACCAAAACTTCTGGCTAATAACCAACATGGAATGCACAGAAAAAAAGTATGCAACAGACCAGCTTAACCATCTGGCTATACAGAACAGTAATTTTACGATGGTCCAACATAATACATGCACCACTGCTTGCTGGGATAGACTCCCGTTTCCTAGCAATCCTTCTCAGAACAAACAGTTTGAAGATAGTTATACTGTGACATGGGCTACTGCCTAAAACAAGCTAGTACCATTTTCAGAAAGGTGAGATATAGAACACACACATGGTCATATTGCAGGATCTTTTGGATGCCTTTGCGAATAAGCTTGTACCATAAGTCTAGACCAAGATTAACCGAATGTCTGGAATGTTGTGTTCCATGAAGAGCAACGTCCACATTGTGGGATACCCACAAAGATTTGCATCTCTGATAACTGATTCTGTACAGATATACTGCCTAATTTCAATTTTCTGCAAAAGCATAACTTCCACAATATAAATCCAGGACCTTTATTCATTACAATGCAGAAATTCCTACTAGTTATTCATTCAGGTCGAGTTTATTCTACAGAAAATTGTGCCTACTGGCTGGAATCTCAAAAACCACCTCCAGTAAGGAAAGTAAAGCCAGGTATTATATTAAAATGCAAACCAGACACTAATTCTTTAGTTTGTTGCACCACTTCCCACATGCAAACAGAAGCCAGACTTTGCATATAATAGACGAAACATTTGTTAAATGGGCAATTTCCAGCACTACTATAAAATTTACTCATTTCTTCAACTAAATCTTAAGTTTCCACAACTGTATAGCTTCTGATTTGTTACTGCAATTACACATACATCTAGAGAGCAATCAGTTACACTTAATTTGTTAAGTATTACTACACAATTTTACCAAATACTATAGTTAATTCCAATTCCGAGTAAAGCTGAAGTCATACAACCAGAGGCAGTTACATCAAAGAAACCCATAACCAAATACCATATGTTCTTAAGTAGCAGAAATGGCTACTCATGTATGTAACTCTAATGTAACTGAATACACTCAGTTTGACCTCTGTCTACTTCTTGCAAAATAAGCCTTTGTAGTAGAGCTTCTGACTAGGACCGAGTGATATGGCAAAACTACTTAATTATGGACTACACAGTTAAACATTTTCAACAAATCTCTAAACAGGATAGTGTTCATATTCTGCAAAATAAATACAAATATATTCTTAGAAATATTAAAATGTATATAAACAAACCAACGGGGATCAAAGATTCCCCGACGTCATTTTTACAAACTGTACAAATTCCATTTTAGTCCCCACTAAATACTCCACTTGATTTGCTATGCACTAATCCTAGTGCTCCTCAAACATTTTCAGTACTCCTCTTTTATTACTATGTGTAGAGCCAACAGCAGTTTCCTCAAATGTCTTCCATGGTAGCCAATCTTCTCTTTAGTCAAGTTTTAAATTTTGGGTGCAAGTTCTGACCAACTGAGTGTACAAATCAACCGTTATTTTTGGTCATAAACTTTCACTGACAATATGGTGGGGTGTAGGTGAGCAATCAAGAGCCCCATTTTGGATTTTTCCTGATGCTTTCCTACAGACACCTCAGCAGTTCAATGTTAAAAAACGTAATTACAAGTCTTTTAAAGCCTGGATTTTAGAATTGATGTTATTTTACATTTGTTCACTTTAGGTCATATCAAACACTATCAACGTAACAAAATGCAGACTGATTAATCAGACTGCAGGCATGCAATACCCTGCAGCATAGCAGATTACTACACCCATGCTATTAACATTCTAAGAATCTGGATAATGCCAGTGTGTGTAAATTTTTGTTATGCGTTTTTACTTCGCCTCTACAGTTTTCCTTTTTGCAAGTTTCACTGTTCCTTATAGCTTAAGCATACCTGCAAGCCACCAGTCAATTTTCGTTTGCTTCTTCATACAACCAGCAGTAGCAGAGGGAAGCAGCTCTTCAAGCTCAAACTATGTCTGTAGTGATCTGCAAGTACAGGAGTCCCTTCCGGTTTACACTTTCACACCATAGGAAATTCAGGAACTTTGTGGCATTACCTCAACGCAATCTCATGCCATTTATAGTTTCTGGTACTTTAACTCCTATTCCAGAGTAGGAACATTTCTTTAAACCAGGAATGATCAAGGGTAAGATTAGAGTGATTAGTTGACCACAAGTACTGGTGTCACTGTACAAATCTTAGTAGTTTGCACTTGTTATAGGTAAAGATGGAGAACTGCACCATGCACAACAATCTTTATAGCTGCCACTACAAGAACATCTATCCCATGAAGTCACATTTAGTTCAAAGCAATAAGGTAGAAGTGACACCTTAACCCCCATGAATTCAACATGGCACTTCTGGAAGGCCAATATGAAGAGTGATGCAGTATGGTGTGCTGAATATTTAAGCAGCAAGAGGTTGAATGGTTTTCCAAACCCATCCCCCACCCCCAAAAAATCTGTTTACTTCACATGTCACAATTTACATACATCATACAGAAACACAATTTCCTGAAAAAGTTCCTGTGGTGAGGAAACTCCTCATATGCATTGATTGCCCTCCTTTCACCAGCAAGACAGCCTGCTTGTTTCTCTCCCCACCTCAATCTAATTATTTAAACCAAAATGGCATGGACAGCTCCAGAATATTCTTCTGAAAGCCACCACACAATGGACACTCTTGCTAACAATCCTGCTGTCTAACAGGATATATAATAAAATACACCTTGTGTACAGCATAAAGCAGGGACAACAAACGAAGAGGCTGCCAGTTGGGGTCAGGCTTTCTATGCGGAGTACTCTTGCATTTGTACTACTCCACTGGTTTTGTTTGAAATGCTAAAACTTTCAAATATTTTTGCAAACTTTACATGACATTTGTTTGTTCAACATCCAATTTCTTCATATCCAAAACTCCAGAATTGAAGTTACAGCCTTTTTCTGCAAAAAACTTTGGTATTTCACTAAAGATGGAGATGAACGTCATAACAGGTTTTGACTGTACACATGACCGGATTAAACTGGGAGGGGGGGAAAAAAAAAAACAAAACCACATTTTTGAATATCACCAAGTCATGTGAATTTAACGATTAAGAGGAAAAACCATCCTGTCCTACTGTCAACCAATATAAAATGATTATACTAAAAACATTGTCTCGATTAAAGAATACAAAAAATACACTCAATTCCTAGCGAGGTGCTTGCAGATTAACTTATCTATATTTAAGAGGTTTAATTTACTACAAAAAGTTCCGTATTATTCAATCAGCAGGAAAACATTAGGACATTGACATTTTCTAATGCTTATGCTTCTTGGCAGGTCAGTGTGAACTTCCCCTCAATTATTCAAGTCTGTAAATTCACAAGTATAACTTAAGAGTCTTAATTATGTTGAAGTATCCAGATTTGGAAATTAAAGTGCAAACTGCATGTTTTCACATAAAGCTCTTAAGTATCGGATTCATTTTGGTTTTGTCAAACACTACTTAAGAGGGTACAGAGCATTATAGAAAGCTCAGTACTAACATTTGTAATACAATGTGTTTAACAAAACATTCTTACGCAGTAAACGCATTGCTGTTCTCATGCCAACAGATGGCACGCAATACTAGTAGAGTTGAACAGCTTCCATATAGGAAAGAAAAGTTTGACTGACTAAAACATACTGAAATACTCCACTGCACCCACCAACATACCTTTACCTATCCACTTTCTCCTAGAAGCTGGTATACCATACTACAAAAATAGGTTTTGCTTCTGGATACCAGGAAAGTGTAATCTACTCAAAATTTAATGCAGAAAAATTGGGCTACTTAAATATTTAAGCACAGCTCTGATGTTATGATGGTTCACTTTAAAGGACGCAACTTGTGCTCTAACCAGCAATTGTGCTAATATTAAATCAAAACCAAAGGAGTTAAAACAGGTCCTGGAAAAATTGCATACAGACTACTACAAAATTTGACCATAAATTCCCTGGTGCAAATTAGTTCAGTAACATGTAAAACATACAAAATCCACTTCTCACAATGAACTGAAAGTAAACCTTAAATTTATAGTTTCTTGCTCCTCAGCAGCTTAAAATTCAAAAAGCCAGGATATACATTTTATTGACTACCTTCATAGCATGGGCAATCAGGCTTATGCGTTACAGGAATTGTACACCAAGACATTTATTGTTTAAGTCAAATGTTTCCACTTGTTACAAGTGGAAACATAAAACTTCTTACTATGTAATTTTAATTACGTTTAAATGTGATACAGGGCAGCAACAACCAGGTCAGTGAAAGATGTTCTCATTTGTCAAGACTATATAAAAATTTAAAAAGCAGTGACAGACAATTGTCAATTTCCACAATAAGTCGGTTAAATACCGAAGTGCTGAAGCAAGTATTTCATATGCAGTCAGAAACCTTACATTACTGGATGCACAGTAGCCAGAAATACTAATTAGTTACAGTATATAGTAATTTAGTTGTACTTTTATATTAAAAAAAAAAGTCCTTGTATAGAAATGAGGGCTTTCAGATCTACTGCAAGTTTACCCATAGTACAGCTTTTTCTGCAGAGATGACCCTTCCAAAATCATGTTGCCTACCAACAAAACCTACGAGAATTTACAAATGAAAATTAATCAGTTTCACACATTTTCCATATATTCATGCAAACAAATGGAGCAAAGGAAGGAATTTCTTCAACAAATAAACTCAGTCACCAAAAAGACTAAACCAAGAGAAGAGAAATTTACAAAGTTTATAATCTGCAGTAGGTAGGCATGAAAGTATAGTCAATTGTATATGCATTCATCATTTTCTCAACAGCTGCAGTTTTACTTAAAAGTATTCTTTATGAATTCATCTATACTGTTCATAGAATAGCAAATTGTGTTCAGGACATTGTACATCAAAGTGAGTTTTAATGAAAATCAAACTGAATATTCAGCTGAAAATACTGCACAGACACTTGATGCATCTGTTGAGATTCTGTGTAGGGAAGAGACTTGCTTTAAAGCAACCTGATAGTATTTTCTTAATTTGAAAAAGGCTCCTCCAAATAAACTACAGGGTGGGCCATTTATATGGATACACCTTAATAAAATGGGAATGGTTGGTGATATTAACTTCCTGTTTGTGGCACATTAGTATATGTGAGGGGGGAACTTTAAGATGGGTGGTGACCATTTTGAAGTCGGCCATTTTGGATCCAACTTTTGTTTTTTCAATAGGAAGAGGATCATGTGACAAACTTATTGGGAATTTCACAAGAAAAACAATGGTGTGCTTGGTTTTAACGTAACTTTATTCTTTCATGAGTTATTTACAAGTTTGACCACTTATAAAATGTGTTCAATATGCTGCCCATTGTGATGGATTGTCAATGCAACCCTCTTCTCCCACTCTTCACACACTGATAGCAACACCGCAGGAGAAATGCTAGCACAGGCTTCCAGTATCCGTAGTTTCAGGTGCTGCACATCTCGTATCTTCACAGCATAGACTATTGCCTTCAGATGACCCCAAAGTCAAGTCTAAGGGGGTCAGATCGGGAGACCTTGGGGGCCATTCAACCGGCCCACGACGACCAATCCACTTTCCAGGAAACTGTTCATCTAGGAATGCTCGGACCTGACATCCATAATGTGGTGGTGCACCATCTTGCTGGAAAAACTCAGGGAACGTGCCAACTTCAGTGCATAAAGAGGGAAACATCATCATGTAGCAATTTCGCATATCCAGTGGCCTTGAGGTTTCCATTGATGAAGAATGGCCCCACTATCTTTGTACCCCATATACCACACCATACCATCAATTTTTTTGTTCCAACAGTCTTGGAGGGATCTATCCAATGTGGGTTAGTGTCAGACCAATAGTGGTGGTTTTGTTTGTTAACACAAACACAATGGGCAGCACATTGAACACATTTTATAAGTGGTCAGAAACTTGTAAATAACTAAAGAATAGTTACGTTAAAACCAAGCACACCATTGTTTTTGTGAAATTCCCAATAAGTTTGATGTGTCACATGACCCTCTTCCTATTGAAAAAACAAAAGTTGGATCCAAAATGGCCAACTTCAAAATGGCCACCATGGTCACCACCCATCTTGAAAAGTTTCCCCCCTCTCATATAGTAATGTGCCACAAACAGGAAGTTAATATCACCAACCATTCCCATTTTAAGGTGTATCCATATAAATGGCCCACCCTGTTTAAACCAGGATATAATTTCTGGTATGGGCTTGGTCATACTTGAGACTTTAATGACCAATTATATTGCCAAAAATTCCACTGTATTCCAAGTTTGGATGGTAATTGACCCAACAGCCTTTTGATCTCTAGTAAAGTTTAAACTTTTTATGGTGAGCTAGTAGCTCCAACTCTGGGGACCTTAAGCATTTATTCATAAATAGTCAAAAGAAAACTAGGCCCATCCATTAGACGGGTACATGAACTTTAATATAGTCTATTCTATAACCCAAAATTGCCATCAGCCACATGAGCAGGAAGTGCCATCAACGTTGCATTTAGCACAAGCTCAACCAAACATGCTTGAGGATAACTACTAACATTTTTACTTCACCTGAAACACACCCATGTCAACACCTAAACTTGAGAACCATTAAATTAAGCATTTACAAAAGAAAAATGTATATAAAAAGATCAGAAAAAACTGTCCAAATCTATGCAGATTCTTTTGATTTCAAGTTTCCTCCAGCTTATTAGACCAGTGCCAATTCACAGGAAAATGGCTACACATCACACCAAGATTATACCCCCCACCTCCCCTAATAAAGGGAAATTGACCCATTTTCCTTTTAATAGAAACTATGCCAGTGTCATTAAGCTAAAATGCATTACCACCATCTACCCAAGACAGTACAAAGTTTCAAGTGGAACTCATTTTCTGCTGCAATGGCTGGAAATGTCAATATAAATACATTTAAATGTCAGAATCTGTATTCAATACCGAACAAAGACACTCAATACCATCCAATGACAACAGCAAAAACATTCCAGTTGCTGCCTTAAAATCCATTATTGTGCCTTTTCAATAATATAAATACTAACAGTGATGAATTAAACTGGAATATCCATCAACTACATACTACTGCAAGTACTGGCATTCAAAAATCAACACAATGCAGTGCAATGCTCGATTACTTTGTGGCAGAGATGGGGATCTCGACTGTGTAAAAACAGGTTCACAGGCAAATTGGGATTTTTCTCTCTCTATGCTGGAACCCTGAACTATTAGATTTACCTTGGCATAGGCACATTGTAAAATTTATGCTGACACTGTCCAATAACTATAACTGCTTAAAATACATAAAGAAATTCAATCATTACACATGTACCTGCTGAATTAGTGAATTCCAAAATTCATAAGTGCCTTTCAGCTTATGAGTGTGACAACAGCCTGAAGTAGTAGAGCGGCTGGGAATTTGTATTGTCCACTAGCAAACGTCGTAATTTGATGAAGTCCAGTTGCCAGTTTGACCCCACAAATCTTGGTCTGTGTAGTCCTTCAAGGGAAATGTTGCATAGGTGAATCAGATGTGCATGATCAGGTGAGGAAACTGATCACTTAATGCACGTACCAAGCTTTTAATTTTTCATTTCCAGATCACCTGCATCAAAACCGGAGTTTGATAGTCATGAGTCAGATTCCACAATATGCAAAAACACCACACATGGAGTATCCTGCTTTGCATTCATGTCACTCCTGCCCAACACTGATACCATTCTAGACAGTTTGCGCTACTCAAGAACACAGAGGGAGTCAATGTCAACAAGTCTAAAAGTGCTCCTAGCAAACAGGGGCTACCTATAACTTTTTAAAAATTAACGGTCATAGCTTTGTGCCCTCTGCCCCAAATGTCGACAAATGTCAACATCTGCCCTAAAAGACTTAACATCCTGTAGTTTTTATAAATTAAAAAAAACAAAAAAAACAAAAAAAAAAAAAAACTTACAATAATCATCATATCCAAAGTTCTTTTACACGGCCATTGCTTTGCCGTTTAAGGTTTCTTAAGCAACTCACGTTGCTATTGATTATGCCAGAGTAGAAATACAGTGTTAAAATTACTTGGGCTCTCATTACCTGTATTTAACAGGAACAGTATTACATTCTTCAGTGTACAATTTAAACAACGAGCATTTTCACTTATGGGTTGCTGATGAACATTCGTTTACACATTCAAAAGCCAAAACAAAATTCAGTGCTCGAAGATTTAGCAACAGGCTATTTAGTTTCACTTGTCCTGCTATGTTTTAGCGACTATGGGTTTGTTTACAGTATATGTAGTATGAATAGGAAGACATACAAAGATGTGCCTTGTAAGGAACTTCTCATACCTCGCAGTCCTATCTAAGTCCCACATAGTTACCTTAAGCCCTATATTAAAGTGTATTTTTATAATTTAACTATAGACCATAGATAACTGCTAGACAATCAATTCTTGGTGTTAAATATGGATTACCATTTTAATTTTGAAGTACTTGTTTCTTACCAAAACTTATGGTGTATGAGACAACAAATAAGCACAGTACAAATCTATAAAAAGCCACAAATGTATCAAATATTCAGAAGTTATTTATCAAGATACATTTTGCTGTTAATAAGCCTATTTACTAAGCAATTTCAAATTCTTTACCCTTTTCTTTATCCAGTTAAAAAAAAAATAAAATCAGCAGCTGCACTTGCACTTATGCTCACTGTCCCAACTGAAACAATGTTCATTTTAAAAGGACAAAATAAAAAAGGTCTGAACTGATTGAAGTAGCTTTTGTTGCCATTTGTCTAACTGCATAGCACTACTCCTCAGATTCCTTTTTCTCAAACTACTCACTTTAAGGTTAATATTCCAATCACCTCACTCTGCTATAGAGAAGAGTCTGTACTGCTAAAACAAGCCTTTACTTGCAGCTCTGTGTTTACACTGCAGGAAGTTTGCTGCAAAACAAAAAAGCTGATTTAACTACTATAATACTTTGCATAAAGGAGCACTGAAAACTAAATTACTGTAAAGCTTAGAAAAACCATGGGCTGAAACAATCAGTTTTTGTGATCAGCCAATTTACCAATGCTTTAATACTGCAACCCTGAACCGTATACACCAGCTAGAAAAATGAAAGTATGCTTGGACATCTGTAAAAGTGCTCAATCAGAATATGTGTGAAGTCTGTTCATAGTGTAGGGCATTATTAAAGTGATTAATCTTGTCTTTTTATCCCCTTACAAATGTATAAGTTAAATTACCATACCTAATCTGACTGGAAATGTTATTCCACTCAAATAGCACACAAATCAGTTTCTGAACTAGATTTATGGGGTAAAAGTGAGCCTGTTGCTATAAAGTACGATTTTTGCACTTGCATGACAATTCTCCTGCACAAACGCAATCATTTCCAGACAGCCGTGTGTGTTTTTTTTTTTTTTGGACATGTGGATGCAGTACTTGTAGCATCACTACTGTAAACCATTTTTAAAATTTCATCTACCAAAGTATTCTACTTACATTCTATCAACTTTCCTATTACTACTGATACTGTAAAAACCTGGTACCATTACATTTCTGGAACTTTGGCACCTTATTAGTGTCCAAATATCTGTTCTTATGACATCCTTAGCCACAGCATCCAGTGATAAAAGGCAGGCATGCACTACTATAGTAAAAGAAAGTCTTGCCAAAAAAAATCTGCAGAGATGTTCCAGTCTTTCAAAGTCAACAAATGACCTCTGCTGTGAAAAACTAATGGAAGTTTCTGTGATCTCGATACATGACGAATTTTTGCAGCAAGTTCAAATTTATGACACTAGCTGCAGTGGTGTTTTAATAAACATTGTATTTATAACCATTCAGTATATACATTTTTGGGATACCCTGTATTGGGAGTTCAATGCCCACTCAAAGGAATACTTGTAGGAAACCATCTAAAACCAGTTTCATAAGCCACACTTATGGGGTTTACATTAGATGCAACATTTATTCTCAGATTCTGCTAATTACATGCATCAAAACTGACACCAACTGAAAATACCAACCGTAATGAGTACAACAGAAAAAAATTTAAAAATCAAAAAAGGTACCCAACTTACTATTTACTTTAAAAAGTGAATTTGTTTCATTTTGTATAACATTTCACAGGGAATTCAGTGTTTTAAAGGTCAAAGCTTCATGGAAGTTAGGACAGGATTAAACAACAAACATGGGTGGCAAAGGAATGTCAAACAGAACACTACAATCTGGTGTGCAGTGCTATATAGTCTAAAATGGGGGAAAAGTACACTTTGAAAAAATTTTAATCCAATGATCACTATACAGATAGAAACATCCAAAAAAAGCCATTTTAAAAACAGGCTGGAGCAGACTCAAACTGCACAATTAAAGCTCAACAAAAGCCAAAGTTCATGCCTTTACAATCTGCACACAAGTATCAAATAATCAAATCAAAATGCCACCGCCAAACTAGGTTGTAGACAGATTGGAAAAAAAAAAAAAAAGTTTCTCAAATGAGGACATATGTCACTATTGAAAGTCAAATCAAAATATGGTTATTGTACAAGAGCAGTTTTTAACATTAAAACATTTGGAATTTAACAATTTATCTTCCCCAGGCATGGCACTCTGCCACCATTCAATTGCAGACAGCTCCTTTAAGAGACACTGCACACAGTAATTTATAACTACATCTTCTGGCAGACGACAACTGCAGTCTATAGGGCTCAATTATAAAATAAGTACACTTCAAAAAAGTAGAATATTTCTAAACATTACTCTGTGCTTAAAATAAGTGATTGTATGATGTTCCTTCAGTGTGTCTGCACAATTCCCTTAATACCCCAAGGAGGATGGTTACAATTAGCTTCAAGTTTACTGTAATAACAGTTCTTGAACTCTGACGGTATATATTTTTACCCCCCAAATGTTAAGTTAAACTACTACATTGATATGAGCTGTACTTGCATGAGCCAAAAACTACCAGTGAGCTGTCGAGTGGTTCACAATAGATTGTAAGAGACTGGAAATCTTCAGCAATGCAGTAATACATAGCTTTACCACAGGGGTGGCAATTGTCACCAATACAAATCATAGCACAATGCTTTACACATTGATAATTACTAATATTTTGGATCATGGCCATCACAGTTGCTGTTAAGGAGCTCACCTGATTATATACATTATGCAGGACGATCACCCACATTAGAATTTAAATTACAATGTACCACATTACTAGCTGGTCTTTTAAGCTTGCAAATTCTTTTCAAAAAAAATTTACACAAACAGTGTAGCTAGCAAAAGCCTTGCCAACTACCATCTTGATTAGCAGCATGTCTTGCCACATTGCTGTAAATACCCTGTTATTTCCACACACTACTGGTTATTATTGCTTTTATTGTTGGGTCTTTCCATATGGTAGACTGCAGCAAATCAACTTTCTAAGTGAAACTTATTTAGCATGTGCCAGTGGTTTAGTATACGTCATTTATTGGTGAAAGTATCTATTTTGCTTCTGAATGCAAAACATCTGCATAGCAACTTAAATGGTGCTCATGTGAGCAATAATTAGTCTATCAGGATGGCATTTTCAAACAAGAATTAATCTGTTAAAATGTAACTTATTAGAACTTCAAATTCTACACAATGACGAACACAGACAGCCTTTCAGGATTAGGAAGATGAAAGTTTGTGCAAGCTGCTTAAAGAATCAGGTCACAGGAAGGTGTAAGTTTGTTATTTCAGGGGCCACCTGAAATCACCACAGCTGGAGGTAGTTTTCAATAGTATATTACTTACTGCAGTTAAGGTCAGTCCTGTGCTACAGCATAAGCCATAGCAAAAGTTTAACTGCGTAAAGAACTACAAAGATACAAGATGCTTCCAAGGAACTCAACTAATCAAATTTAAAATAGTTAATCTGTATTTCAGTTTCTAAAGGTCACTATTGTACAGTTTGTAAAATGAAACTAATTGTGCTTTAACTGTTACTTTAGTAAGCATTAGTAAACAGCTAATACTGTACCCTGGAGGGCATTTGCAGAGTGTTAACAGCACAAAATGTAAAGACTTTTATAAAAACAGACCTTTACATAAAATGGTTTAGCTACTACTAATACCAATATGCAGCCCAAGGAGGAAAAAACTAGTAAAAATCCTGAACACTAAATGTTTCAACCATGTAAACAACCAGCAGATTGACACTAATGTAGTCCTTAAGCCTTAACATCCCCACCTAAATCATGACACTATAAAAACCACATGAGTGAAAGCTTTAGTTTCTGGGGCACGATACCCTCTTCCAGAATTGACATTTCACATTTACTTATTTGGCGAACGCTTTTATCCAAGGCGACTTACAGTATTTGATACAACTGGTTACATTTCTTTTTGGTTATCCAATTGGAGGACAGTCAGAACAAGCAATTTGCTCAGGGACATAATGTCAGTAGTGGGATTAGAACCACCACCTATGGGTTTATAGTCCAAAACCTTAACCACTACACCACACTGCCTGCTAAACATCATATTTAAACATCAAAATACAAGTGTAGAGAAAGCACCAAATGTACAAGGCCTTAGGATAGCCACTGGGTATGCCGACAGCTGTGGCTCAGCAGTAAGGCAAAGCCTTTAATGGTTTAGAAGCTCTCTGCTGACCCCTAATGCAGATGCAACAGAAAAACATTGCTCTCCAATACTTCAGTACCAGTGGCTATTCCCAAAAAAAATCTCAATTTACAAATTATGTTCAGGATATCTTCCAAAATACCATTCTGAAAGTAAATTACTGGCGATTCCAGATTAGCCTCTGTGGCACTGCAAGTATGTTTATGGATGTGAGCAGATATGAAATGCTATTTAAGACTGTAAATGCAGAAACTTTGATATAATCACTAGGACTCATAATCCAAACAAAAGAAACCATGCCATGCACAACTAACAATGAACTAACGAAATTCAGTGTTCAAGCTTGGAGGACAAGGTCATGTGCACAATTTAACTGTGGTGGTGCAGTCCACATTACATGCTTCAAAAAAGGCCTACATAAGTGGTCAATCCCAACAATTGGCTTGGGTATTTGTGGCATTCAATCAGCAAAACCAACAGAGAAGGGAACAAGGAAACCGGTTAGCCATTGCAATTTTGCTCAGCACTAAACATACTCCTATCTCCAAAACTAATTGCAGCTGGAGTTGGAGATCCCACACATCCTAATCACCTGACCAGGCTCCATGCAACTTCTACCTGATCCCCAATCAAAAGGGCAACCTCTGGGACACATCATGCAAATGATAAGACGCTAAGCTATTTAAAGTGTGGTTCAACAATCAACAGAACATTTAATGTACCTAAGCTTAGACTTTCAATTAAAAATAAAGCTAGTTTGGATTTACTAGGGTCTTCTTAGGCTGAAAACTACTGATGACCATTTAATAGACAGGCAAAAGATTCAAGGATTAATCAAGAGCAACTATGAAACGAGGCTTTCATGGGTTGTTCATTAATGTTTTACTAAAGGGATGAAGACAACTTCTCAAGTCAAATGCCGTGTTCCATATGAAGTGGAAAGCCAGAATTTTACAAATTAAAGGGGGCATTCCAGGGGATTTCCAACTCAAACTCGGGGCTGGTGCCTCAAGTCCAAGTTTGTCCGACTTTAGATCATGACATCAATCCAAAAATTCCAACACACACTACAAACTTCAGCAAAAGCTATTATACAGTTAGCACTTCTGCCTAGTTGTGTCATTAAATCAGATACACATAGTACTGTTCAACTTCTCTCTGACGTTGCCACAATGTTTGATTATGTAAAATACAGGGTAATGTGTTAACTGCTATTTATTCCGATGGAGCAAGCACAAAGGTTTTCCTGGAATGTTTTTACCTTGGATATCCGAGCTGGGATTGACGTCACACCCAAGGTAAACTGAACGCAGCATTAGTCTCCGGGTGAACAATTTACCGCCAAAACAAACCTTGTGGCACTTTAAGTTATGGTAGTGGAAAAACCTATACAAAATGTAAAATTCAGCATAATTTTAGTTTAATGCAACAAGCCAGTAAAGAACACCTTGATAGACAACAAAGAAAGCTAAGCAAGAACGCTTTTGCCTACTCCAAGTAAAAAACTGCATACAAAATGTCATGATTAAAAGGGTTTGGCAGAGTTTGCGAATTGAAATGGATATGGAGAACAGATTTTGTATAAAGGGCTTCATATAGAAGCACCACAACACAATGTCTTCAGATTAATCCCTCAATGAGAGGCACAGTGATTAAAATATCTAAGTGGCCACTGTGCATCAACTACCTGAAAACAGGATTAACACCCAAAAGGTATCCAACAGCAAGGCTCCGTTCTGAAACTAGCACTCAATGTCTTACTGAAAACTGAAATGTCAAAATTGAAACACTGAAAAGTAATATGAATATCAAATTAGTCAAAACAATACGCAGTTGGAAATTTTCCAAGGACTAAAAAGATTCCAAATTAGATGCTTCGTAAACTGTTTCCCACCTATACACTAGTGTTTACCAGAGGGCCCTACTGTGGAAACAAGAGAACAGCATTCTTGCATGTACTATACAAGATGGCTGCACGAGTCATTCCCAAGTGAAGGTGCCTGTTGATTTATATTCCACTTGACAAGTGTTCTTCAGCTTGATAAACATTTGATCACATCACTTACAGGGAACATACTGTAAAAACTTTGTTGCTGTAAAATTTGATCAATCAAGTTATATATCTGGTACACAGAGACCATGACTTAAAACTATTCAAACACTTCTGTGGAATTATGTGAACAGACTTATCCAACGGCAGCAATTTTCCCTTTTGTGAGGATACATTTAATTTCAGACATGTTAACATGTTTCACGTTAAAGCAATAGCCTTAACAACAACATCCTTCTTTAAAAGCCCTAGGAAAGTGGTTAATATACATAGCAAAACTATTTACTCATACCTACAAATACCTGAGGTACAGCAGTGCACAATTTTAACTTGACCTAAAACCATTGTGTTACAAAAAATATACAGGATGAAAGTGTGCTGACATAGCCTCTTTGCCTATTACAAGCTAAGGCAATGACCGGGACACATTTTTGAATTACAAGAAATCACCCCTTTTACTCAAAACGTGCATAACTATAAAATTCCTGTGTTTTAAAAGACAGAAATGGTTCCAATTATTGCCAAATGCATGTATTGGCAGCTCAGAAATACAGGGTTTGAACACTCTACTAGCAACGAGTTGCAACTGTTTTGAATTCCTCCATCTGACGGGGGAAGCCAAAATACGGCAAGATGGGTTAGTCTAATAAACACCATAAAGTATATGCAACTCAACAATCCAATGTTAAAAAGGCCATTGTTACACTGCTTGGTTCACACTTCTATCTTATGCTTTAGAGCAGCATTGAGCTGAGATCACACTAATAGAAATCCTAAGGCATTAGCGCTAGAACAAAAACTTGCGGCAAAATTGAATTTTCAGAAACCAAATTAGTTAGTGAAGTCACTGCAAATACTTCAAGGTATATTATATGCAGTGAATACAAGGATGGTTTTTACAGGAATTCTGAAATGGTTTAAATTTTGCAAAACTGTAACTGAGGGATAAGGCAAAAAATAAGACTCTGCTACTTTTCATTAAATATTGTTAAAGCAGTCAGTATAATCTACTCAGTGATGGAAACAGCAAATTTAAAAACCAAATTAACTTGACCAACCTGTTAAAAACAACAATTTCCAAAAACTTAAGTATCCTGAATAATCTTCGTTTTACATATGATAGACAGTGTTTGCTTTGTTAGTACTATTGCTTCATTTTCTCTTTAGTAATTTAGAAAGATGGACGCTAAACTTTGTCGGCACCAAGTGACCCATTATGAGGTTTATAAAACCTACAGTTAAACCTTCAATTTATGAAAAAAAGCCATTTGTAGTTACATCAGGAAATGCCAGGCTTTGCTTGCTGAATACAAATATAAAAAAACTATTTGGTATACAGAACAAAACAAGAGTACGCAAAGATGGCACACAGACATACACGTCAAAAGAACATGAAGCTCAGTGAGCAGCACTGGACGGTTATGTAACACTAGTTAATGCTGCATTACTACACTTGCATATTAAATTGTGTATATCAACTCCTATAGCTCTGTACAATGGAGACAAGCTGACTGGCAACACCTTAAAATTACTGAAAAGACAAACACTGTTTAACAGTCACAAGTCCAGATAATTTTTCCAAATTTAGTTTGTGAGGTTACAAAAGCTCTCCAAAAAAGTTTAAATTTGCCTGTAAACATGGAGCCGTTTCCTCATTGTCAATCCCAACTTCAGAATTTATGCTTCAGACAGTAATTTTATGATACACGACTAAGCTTCTATTGAGTTAACTGGCAAGCTAAACTTTCAGCTGAAGAAACATTAGTAATTTGAAACGGATGCAAGCACCTACACATTACCAAACAATAAGGAAAGGTAACACATGACAGAGTGAGGTGGAAACATTGAAGGCTTATCTACACTGCTTTTCAGTCTTGTGTGTCATGGATTTCCATTGCACTTAATGCTTGCTTTCTTTTACTAAAACAGCACTTCTACAAAATACTTAGCACTAACGCAGCCTTGAACTGGGCTATGCGACTTCAGAAAAATGTAAAAGTGAAGATGAATTGCTTGCCTACCCTACATTAAAGCACAATGGTCTACTTGAATTAAATGGAAGCACTAATTTTGATAACAGAACAGAACATTCTTAAGCACCTTTAATCTAGTGCAGGGTCGCATGTTGTGGCATAGGTGGGATGGGTTTGCAGGTATGTTGTAGCCTACCCTGACATCTCAAAAACTGGGCAGAAAATGGCTATGCACAGGCTCATGCACATAACCAACTCAGAAACATTTCTTGGAGAAAACTTACATAAACTCACATTTGTTAAACTAAATAACTACTCAACCATTTACATAATAGGCACCACACATTGAACACTACAAACTTTCAATTTCCTGAGAGGTACTCACTATTTCACATCGTAAGCAGAGTGTAATGATGAGAAAGTCTAATACTTGCAGTTTATTAGTTACCTTAAGACTAATACACAATGAAGTGTTGAGTATCCGCTGGTATATTAAAACTAAGTAACACTAGCTCCTAAAAAAGCAGGACCAAAAACCAAAACAAAAAAAAAAAACCACAAACAAGAGTTGCATGATGGAAAGGTAAAACCATACCTCTAGAAAACTTGACAAGACAAAAAAATTCCAACAAGTTGAAAAGCCAAATTTTTACATACTGGTGATCTAAGCAAAAATCGGAGCAAACCAGAATACTAATTGTATTGCTTCCACAGAACCCTCCAGGAAGGTGGAGGTGGTTTGATAAGACCACAGAAAAAAACTCCAAAAATCCTTCCTCTCAACTCTTGGTCAATATTACTTTTGTGCTTCCTACTTTGTATGAGCATCAATTAAACATTTTATCAACAAGTGATTACTACATCTTCCTTTATACAAAAAAAATGTTGCACTCGTTCCCTGTGGCATACAACGCAAAATAAAAAAAAAAAAAAATCAATCAAGCATAAGCTTTGCTCAAACGACAAAAAAATCCAGTAACCAAAAGGTTTTATCAAGAGACATTCTGAAATACATGTATATAATGCTGTACGTTGGACTTTAAAACCACACAAGATTATACAGTTTACTTGCTAAACCAACTTCTAATGATAAAAAAGTAAAGTTTGACTGTTGCATATGCACACCCCTACCTTCCAAGAGTTTAATAAACTACCACTGATACTTCCTTGGAACAAGAAAATACCACTGTTAACAGTATTGGCATACAAAATTGATGGCCCTGTGATCCACCTGGGACATAGGAATAAGCAAACCTACCGTCCAATTTTAGATGATCATTACTGTGACTAAGGAATAGGTTTCTTAAGTGTGTGTGTGTTTTTGAGGCAGTGTTGTATGGCAGTTAGGGTTTTGGGCTTTAAACCTGTGGTTGTGGGTTCATATATTTGCTACTAATGCTATGTGACCATGAGGGCAAGTCACTTCCCAAATGTTAAAGGAAAAAAAAAAAAAAAAAAAATCAACAAACTGCATTTAAAATGTGACTTGCCAAATAAGTACATAAAATGAGTTTACCAAGATACGAATTCACATAAGACTTTGGTACAGCACTCTTCCCAGAGTGTAGGCTTTGAGCATTGTCGCAAGATATCAGGTAAATGCAAGTATAGCCTTTTAAGAATACAGGCAGAGGTCTGTGCAATAATTAATGAATGGTGCTTCAGTAAACCAAATCCACAAAACACCCACAAGCAGCACACCAACTAAATTCTTGCACCTCATTTGCTTACAGCAGACCTGAGTGCCATTAATCCTTAAAGGATGATGAGGAAAAAAAAATAATTCTATCAGTCAAACAACATTTCAATGCCCACTGACTGAATTTTGGCCAAATAGGTACTACTAGTACTGTAATATTTGGCATTCATTACCCTAAATTGAGATTTCTAAAAATTTGTGAGTTAAGAACAAGGGTGTTGTACTGTGTTAGCCATTATGAATGTAGTGAGAAGTCAAGCAAAATGAAATTATACTGAAAATTTGCCTCTCAAATTAGACTCTGCACATCACTCCTCGCTTAAATTCTTGTTTTTTGTGCAACCGACTTCTAATCTGACACTAAGGAAGCGATTCCTGGCTTCTTCCTACGAGTCTCACATTCAACGCTCCACAACCGTTAAGACGTCTTAATATTGTTAACCGACAACTAATATTTCAACACTATTCGGAAAACGATGTAAAAATAAGTCGAATTCAACTCGTCTCTGCTTCACATTGGTCCGGATTGTGTTGTGTGTGTGGGGCGCGACATAAAAATGAAGACTATGCGCTGTACAAATGGCAGCAACGAAAATTGTTGGCGACCGGGAGAAGCACTGCTGAAGGCATTTTAGGGGTCTGGCCTTGCAATGTTTAGTCTCCAGCTCCAGCGAAGATCAAAGCATCTTATTCTCCGCCTCCCGTTTCCCTGTCCCGCCCCTGTTCCCAATGTTTTCAGTAGGCAATGAATCTACCATTTCCAGACTTATTTCGACGTCTCCTAAATGACTTCCTTTTAAATCACAACGGCTCACAGTTCACTCCCGGAATCCAAGGCCTTTGTGTTAGGGAAAAAAAAATTACTCATGAACTACACGGACGAATAAGCTGACGACCATAGTCTTTGGGCAAAACGAACTACACTTTCAGAAACGAGCGTATATTTTTGTCAATCACAAATTAAGCCTAATCAGAAGAATCGACTGTGAAAGAATTATTGATGTACCTCCCCGAGAACACTCACTTTTAAAGAGCCAATTGGACAAAGTTAAGACGGGGTTAAAGATCAGCCCGGACTGCAACTACCAGAATTGTTATTTTAAGTTAACAACCAGCAACATAACAGGATTGTACACACTTTGACAATCAACGATGAGAATACAAAAAAAATTATGAATCGCCTTGTGGGTCTGAAGTGGTCGAAACGCAGGGTATCGCGTAAAGCCAAAATTGGGATACTTTTAACAATAACCAATATTAAAGAAGAAATCCAATCGAAACATAACTGGGAAAACTTTCTTTAAAAGGTTTATAAAACGTATCAAATTAAAAAAAAAGCATGTTCCTTTAATAAGACGAATACACCGCTGCGGAGATTTGCCACTAGACAGTAAAAAGTAATCGCTTCACTCGATACACAACTTTCCCACTCGTAATTAAAACACGAAATAACACGTTTGAGAAGAAGTCTTACAGGCGAAAAAAAAGTGAATTCTTTAAAATTCCTCTCTAATTGAGACCGCTAACCGAACCATCGGGCGGCTTTGTTTTCCTCTGGAGGAAAGAGTTAATAATAAAAAAAAACTCCCGACTCCAGTCGATCTTTTTCAACCTACCTGCAACAAACAGCCTTTCCCCCTCTTCTTATTCAGTCAGAAGCACACCAACACCTTATATATTTTTAAACAATTTCGTAAAGATTTGCCAAAACACCTTCGGAATTCGAAAAACTTACTCCTCCCCGTTTAAAAAAAAGAAGAAAACAGCAACCAGATTGATGCTTCCGCACAAACCAAACAGCCTTAAAATGGCGGCGGAGAGAGTGTGAGCGCGACAGGGAGAGAGGGTGGTTCTTATAATCACCTCTCCTTGAACGTACCACTCCGCACAAGACAAGAAAATAGATCCGTCACTACTTCCTCCCCTCCCCACAACAAATCAAATCCAAATCGCTTATTACTATTGAATATTCTGCTCACCAACGAGTATTTATCTAGTCCTAAATATGGAAGAACTGTAAACACCGGTAAAATTTGTTAATTAATTTTATTTATTTATTTTTTTTACCCCTTGTGGAAAGTGAAGCCCGGGTTAGGCGCATTGATACAGTCGACGTGTTAGCTGTGCGTACCTATTCACCGGTTTGGAATGTGCGTGGTCCGGCGTGGTGGGACACGCGCGAACAAAAAACATAATAATAAATAAACCTGTCGTGTATTGTTTTGTGATAATCCATGTATTTATTAAGGAATGAGGGGTGCGAAGGTATAATCAGTGAGCCAAAGCGGGTTTATCTTATTTGAATGAAGTGAATAAAATGTACCGATGCATGAGGTGAGGGGGGGCTTTGCAACCTGGCTGGAGAAAAACAGCGGCGAACGCCCCTCGCAAGAGGTGCCCCTCCACTACAGCGAATTCCCAAGGTTGGCGTGAGCGTACAGCTGCGGCAGACATCCGCTGAGCCCGTCGCCCCTTTCGTTGTGTGTGTGTGTGTGTGTCTGGTTTTTTTAAAGCAGAGAAAAAGCGTAAAGTTTCACGACGCTGCCCTGCATAGGCGGCGGGTATCTCGCGCGATTTTTTGCAGTTACGCTACGCGGGCGCGCGGGGACAGACGGAGGTAGGAACGATCGGCTCTTTGGTCCGTCTTGTGCCTTTTTGTTGTTGGGGGGGCCCCCCCCCCCTTAATTTTTTTTTATTATTATTAAATTGTCACACGCTTCATGCCATTCTTTCGTATGGAGCATCCCCGTCTGGAGTTGTCACGCACTCCGTCCGCCGCACTAGTCATTAAATGCGGTGAATGAATGGTTTCATCACGCGGTATGTCATCGCCTCCAGGGCATGCAGAAACTTAGCCGCTTTGCCATCATTTCTAAATAAGGCGGCGAAGGAAAAAAGAAGAAGTCACTAGTGACCTTACAATATGTACCAGTTTTGCTAAAACGGCTATGCTCTTTTTAACGAACCGTTATAAAATATACCGTTCGGAGTCTTGGAACATTCTCCACGATTAGCAACCATAGGTGTTTTTTATTTCCTTCTATGATGGAGTTTTTCGGTCTTTTCCCTGTACTCTCAGATTCACAAAAGCTCTGCTGTTATGGTTGGTCAGTAGTGATGGGCGATCTCTGCAAAATTCATTGAAGTCGACGGGGATGGAGATACTGAAGAACTGCTTTGGAGTGGATTGTCAGGGTCACATGTACTATGAAACTAATGAAGCTTCAACTTCAGGGCCCTTAATCACAAAGGGGCCTCAGAAGCGACTTTAGTCCACATTGCTTATAAAAATTTGAGTGCCTAATATTTGAGAAGGGTTTTTTAATTATATAGTGTAATTTTAGCACTTAAAGCAAAATTGCAAAATCCGGCAATCCCAGGGTACTGTTGGTTTGATTTTGTGTCAAATGAGCGGTTGCTCATGGAGTCCCGAATAAGGCACATTCAGTTACGGCACTGCAGCCATGTGGCGCGTTTCCCCGAGGGTGATCCAGCTCGTAGGATCCTCACTGTTGGGGACCCGAGTGGATGGACCAAGGCCAACGTGTCACCTGCGTAACACCTGGCTGCGGCAGATAGAAAGTCATTTCCGGAGTGTGGGACTGGACTGCGTGTCTGCCTGGGGGGTTGCCAACCGGGATCCCGAGCTGTTTCATCGTATGGTGGATGCGGCAACGCGCTGTACCAGTGCATGCCCCCCAACTTGACTTGAAGATGTAAGTAAGCAGCCATATCACCTGCACTTCAGAAGAGATTATCCACCTGAAGCTAAGCATGTTCAGGCCAGACCAGTACTTCCCATCTAGGAAAAGCTTGGGTAGTTTGTGGAAGAAGTGCTGGTGATGCCAGCAGGGGGCACTTTCCCTGTGGTCTGAAAGTGGATCGCAATGCAGTGATGGGGACTCTGTGCTGTAAAAATGGCACCCGTCCTTCGGATGAGATGTAAAACTGAGGTCCTGACTCACTGTGGTCATAAAAGCATCCTTTGTAAAGAGTAGAGTGTATCCTGATGTCCAGGCTATATTGCCCACCATGGCTTAGACGTTCTGGCCCCCTAATCACCCCCATTCTCTAATTGGCTGTCTCCCTCACCACTTCACCACCTAACAGCTAATGTGTGGTTACCGTACTGGCACAAAAATGGCTACCTTTTCATCATCCAGGTGGGTACTACACATTAGTCGGAGTCTTGAAAAATTCTCCACGATTAACAACCATATGCATTTTTTAGTTCCTTCTATGATGGAGTTCTCTGTCTTTTTGTTCCCTCAAGTTTCAGATTCACAAAAGCTCTGCTGTTATGGTTGGTCAGTAGTGATGGGCGATCTCTGCAAAATGCATTGAAGTCAACGGGGATGGAGAAACTGAAGAACTGCTTTGGAGTGGACCGTCAGGGGCGCATGTTCTATGAAACTAATGAAGGTTCAATTTCAGGGCCCCTAATCACAGAGGGGCCTCAGAAATTACTTTAGTTCACATTGCTCAAAAAGTTTGAGTGTTTAATGTTTGAGAAGCGTTTTTTAGATAGATATATAGATAGATACTTTATTAATCCCAAGGGGAAATTCACATACTCCAGCAGCAGCATACTGATAAAAAAACAATATTAAATTAAAGAGTGATAAAAATGCAACACTGAACAATGAAAGGTTACAACTACTTTAGCGTCAGACCCACTAATTAGTAAATAATGGATTAAATAACCAGAACACCTGGAAAAGCAGAATGAAAATGGAGAGGAAAATATTATTAAAAAGAAAAAAAAAAACAAAACTACATTATCCCAGGCGCCAGGGTGGCGCAGTGGTAACGCTGCTGCCTCCTCATTAAGGAGACCTGGGTTCGCTTCCCAGGTCCTCCCTGTGTGGAGTTTGCATGTTCTCCCCGTGTCTGCGTGGGTTTCCTCCCACAGTCAAAAGACATGCAGGTTAGGTGCATTGGTGGTCCTAAATTGTTCTGTGGTGGGCTGGCACCCTGCCCGGGATTTGTTCCTGCCTTGTGCCCTGTGTTGGCTCCAGGAGACCCCCGTGACCCTGTGTTAGGATATAGCGGGTTGGATAATGACTGACTGACTGACATTATCCCATATAAACTCTTAGTACATTTTAATCAAATTTACCAAACTTTGTAACTTCTACATCGTCTCCAAAACCCAAAAACTGGGAAATAACGGCTCACTTAATTAGGCTAAAACAGAAGCTGGTTGGAATAAAACAGGGGGTCCTCAGGCCCAAATTTGGAATGTTAGAACAGAATGTTAGGTTATATACTGAAGCACAATGTGCAGAGTGCAAGTCAAAGGAGGTTATGGTGAAGCTTTATAACGCACTGATGAGGCCTCATCTGGAGTCCTGTGTGCAGTTCTGGTCCACAAAAAGGACAAAGCAGAGCTAGAAAAGGTTCAGAGATGAGCGACTAGGTTGATTCTAGGGATACAGGGGATGAGTTATGAGGAAAGATTAAAAGAGCTGAGCCTTTACAGGAGATGAAGAGTAGACATGATCTGAAGCATTTAAAATTATGAAGAGAATTAAGTCCAGTGGATCAAGATGGTGACTTTAAAATTAGTTCATCAAGAATACAGGGACACAGTTGGAAACTTGTTAAGGGTAAATTTGACACAAACATTAGGAAGTTTTTCTTCACCCAGAGAATCACAGACACTTGGAATAAGTGACCAAGGAGGATGGTATACAGTAGGACGTTAGGAACCTTCAGAACTAAACTTGATGTTATTTTGCAGGAATTACCATATATACCTACGTATAAGTCGGGTCTTGAAACCCGAAAAATCGACTTATACCCGACTTATACGCCCGTTCAAAAATGCGACACTTAATTTTTAATTTTTTTTCTTTTTTAACATCTTCTTGCTGCCTCCAATCTCTCATCAGTTTCTCAGATGCATCGAATTTTATTGCAGCAGCACAGTTACCAATGTCTTTCACTACTTCAACGACATTTAAATTAAAACCAGCTTCATATTTTCTTCTGATCGAACGGTCCATCGTAGATAAGGGATGCTCTTTGGATAAAGGTGTATGAGGGTGTGAGATACAAAAGACACAAATCAGTGCAAACGTTACTTCGAAATAGTTTGGGTATTACCGTGTGGTCATGTAGGCACAATAGAGACAGAGAGGTTAGGAGCACACGCTGATACAGCACATTACCGCACCCACATAGAAAAAAAAGGCTGTGTGCTCCGTGGTGACTCTCTCAGGTGGGCGTTATCGTAATCCCTTGTACCAATAGCGTGAGTTTTCCGCATTCAAATTATACGACCGACATTATAAAATACCAGAAATTATACTGTAAAATCAAGTCCTGACTTATCTGCGGGAGAACTTATCTGCGAGTATATATGGTAGGTGGATAGGATGGGAAAACGTTGATGGGCTAAACAGCCTGTTCTTGTCTGAATTGTTCTGATGCTTCCTTGAGATAGAATTATTCCCCAAGTCCACAATACACAGAGTCCTTTATCTTTCTCTGTGAATCTCAAGCTCCTATCTCTATGTCTCTACCTAACTCTCACAGAGCCTGTGGTGCAAGGGATCAGCATTGTATACTTGAGGGTGCTGTCCCTGTCACTGCTTGAACTGTATTCCATAGTGAGGCGCATAACATGCTGAACCAAGCAGGGAAGACACATTTATCCTCTCTTCACCATATCACTCCTGCCTTGCAGCAGCTTCACTGGCTTCTGGTTAAGTTCTGCATTGAATTCAAAAATCTTCTGTTAACTTTTAAGTCTATCCACAACCTCACCCCTCCATATTTGTCTGACCTCCTCCATGTTGCCATTCCCTCCCGCACCCTTAGATCCTCTTCTTCTATCCACTTGACTGTCCCCTTCGTCCGTCTTACCACCATGGAACTCATTACCTTCCGAGCTTAGAAACATTGATTCATTCTCACTTTTCAAATCTAAACTTAAACCTCATTTGTTTTAGACTTCTTTTTCTTTTTGACTACAACTGCTCTGTCTGATTTTAATTGTTGTATTTTTAGTTTTGTTTATAATGAGTGTTTTGTCTATTGTTCTGGGTCCTTGAGTGTTTAGAAAGGCACTGCCACACACATGCGATTCGGAGGCAGCTAAAGGGCTTAAGTAACTGTAATACTACATCAGACCAGGGGGTGGCAGAGTGTGCTGACTGTCTCTCTCAGTCTCTTGCAGACCATTCCTGGGAAATCTCACCAGGTTCCGGGGACACAATTGACGTCACTTCCGGCTCTGGTGCCACTGATGTTGTCACTTCTGGACCCGAAGATGTCACTTCTGGTTCCGGTGTGGATGACATCATTTCCTTTACCTAGCCCTTAAAACCGCCATCTTACCTCCACTTAATCAGTTCTGTTTTGGACTCTGTCTTGTAAAGATCTCACTTTTCAAACCTTTTGCAGCCAGGATCATGTTATACGGGTGGCTTCCCCAAACCTTTGTGACTGTCTGGAGTCAATTTGTTACAGCGCCTACGAATAAATCAAATGTATTATTATTATAACATACTTTGAATCTATGCAGAACAACAAACTGTTTTCATAATATTCGCACTATGGTCAGCAATTCAGGCTGGAGTACCAATCAGGTAGTGACATCATGCATCCGTGTATACGCTGTAAATTATTTATACGTGCACAATGCACGTCTTTCAGAGGTGTAAAGTGGAGTACATGTGTGAAAGTTGCATCTGTACAACTCAAACCAGGCAAGTAGCACAGATCGAGGGCGAGAACCCCGTTCAACGTGGCTGCCACAGCTCTGTGATATCATGCTGTCCTTGCTTAGCATCATGGGGCTCTGGGAAAAAAAAAATTAAAAATTGCCTAAGCCAGCCCCATAGTGAACGTTTAGGGAACAATTCTGCAAAATAAGGTCATCGGTGAACCTAACAAATTCGCTCTGAAAAAGCACTTCATGAGCAGTGGTGTAACAGACTTTCCTGCTGTGCCTTATGGAACTGGGCACGGAGTGTATTTTTGTCAAGTTGGGGTTTGCCGTACATAAAATGTGTTCTTCCAGGAGGGTAAAGCCGGTGATACATTACACGATTTCTAGTCAGAAGGGATGCCAACTGCAGCTGCTGATCTTGTCACCCGAGGATGTGAGGTTACATGAATAAGACATGACAAATTACACAACTCCATTATGACTTTCCAGCATAGCTTCAAATTTCCAAACTATTGCAAGCTTACCCCTTTTTCTCACAGCCAATATCATGCGGCCTGACAGAGCTGGCGCAGTCTGAAAGCTTTGCAGGTACAAGTGATGTCTTTTGGAGTTCCAGACATAGCAAAAAAGCTGGGAGGCCTCCAAAAATGATCATAAAAGTGGGGCCTCAACCTAACCAACCTGCCCAGGAAAACTCATCCCATATCCAGTTAGCCTTGAAACTGCTAACTGCAGGCTTCTGGCCTAGTAGAACCCAAACAAGACTAGCTAGCAAAATAACAAGAATTGCCCCAAAATCTATTCAAAAACCCACAAGGAGGAGGGTCACCACCAAGGGCTACAAAGACCCTTTATATATCACAGATTTATTTGTAAAATAAAATACAAGCAAACTGCTCAAAATAGTAGAAAAAGGCAAAAAGGAGTTGCCTAAAAGGGAATCCTTCAGGAAACCAGTCGAAATCCACAATCCAGAAGTGAAAACCAAGGACAGAAGTAAAATAATTCATCCATCCATCCATTATCCAACCCGCTATATCCTAACTACAGGGTCATGAGGGTCTGCTGGAGCCAATCCCAGCCAACAATGGGCGCAAGGCAGGAAACAAACCCCGGGCAGGGCGCCAGCCCACCGCAGTAAAATAATAAACTTGAAAATCCAAAGAGAAATAATCATACTTACAACTCCTCACAAACAATGTGCTCGTGGGTAGAGTTTACTCAGCTGTGACCTTAAATAGCCAGAATGGGGGGGGGGGGAGGGGGGGGTTGGCTTAGAAGGAGTGATGTCAGGGTGGCTCCACCCACAAAGCAAAAGGAATGTAATCAAATTTAAATACACAGTATGCAAATTTAAACATAATGGAAAATATGTAACAATATGAAAAATAGCAATCCAAAAACAGACTATAAAATACACAAAAATACAGATCCATACATCATAACGACGTGTTCAGCTGCAATCCCGGCTCCTCCTTCTTTGTTCCATTCTGTCGTGGTACGTAAAAAACGACATCAGACAGGTGAGTCTCTCTTGTCTTTGTACGTACAATACACCCATATAACTTATTCCTCATTGTAGAAGAAAAATCCTTGTATGCTTTATGATCTCCCTGTGAATTTCCTGATATTCTGTACCTGTCGTGTCCTGAAGTTACCAAGAGAATGACTAGGTCATTAAAATTAAATATATCCATCCATCCCTCCATTATCCAACCCACTATATCCTAACTACAGGGTCATGGGGGTCTACTGGAGCCAATCCCAGCCAACACAGGGCGCAAGGCAGGAAACAAACCCCGGGCAGGGTGCCAGCCCACCACAGTAATGAAATACATTTTAAGAATTTATTAATAAGAAGGTTCTCATTAGAGGCAAATGCGTGTCCAAGACGTCTAATGTGTTATCTATTTTGGGACCTTTAGATAATATTAAGACGTTGGTGCGTTAGAAGAATATACCAGTTATCTGTATGTCGATTGGTGTAAACCGAAATGCCCCCTGACTGTGTTATGTAAATGAACCTAATTTATTTAAGACCATTGCTTTGTCATTTCAGTCAGTCAGTCACAGTGAACTGATTTAGCACACTTTCCTGGCTCCCTAAAGCTTGTTGTGACAAAAGACGTCCATCTTGAATTCAATCATTAATAGTAACTCTTGACTATTCTTTATATTATGCATTGTCCCTCCAGCTGAGTGCTCATTGGTTCTCAACTCAGACTGTCAGACTGCCCAACCGCAGTGATGGAAGATTTTGTTGGAGTGGGTCACTGGTTATGTCATAGAACAGGACAGGCAGTCATGGGATCAGGCTGCGACAACCTACAACTTGTTAAATTTATGCAAATTTAGTCTGTGACAGAAAATGTCTCTGAAAATCTAGTAATGTGGTAGGGATATATTTAAACTACTGTTGATTGAAATGTATTCAAAATGAATCATGAGCACATAGAGAGATACGTATGACATTTTATTAGCCACGAGCACTCTACGGGATAAATTGGAAAGGTTTATGGCCTGTTTATTTTTAGGCATCTACTGTAACTAAGCTAGGAGCCACCAATATGTTATAAGCTATAGGTCAGGTGTGCACTGGCGGGTGGGGAGAGTAAATTCCTCTCTTCCAGATAAAAAAATGTGAACTTGAGGTTGGAAATATTGGTGGCAACCACTGAGCCAGTAGTAGGCGGGAATAGGCCCTGTCAAGCATATGTGATGCATGGGAAAGAAGTTACATCCAGTGAGCTGGGAAATATTGGTGGAACTAGTTGGAGGCAGGATACAATACAATACAATTTATTTTTGTAGAGCCCAAAATCACACAAGAAGTGCCGCCATGGACTTTAGCAGGCCCTGCCTTTTGACAGCCCCCTAGCCTTGACTCTCTAAGAAGACCAAGACAAACCCTTGTAGAGAAAAAAAATGTAAGAAACCTTTGGAAAGGCAGTTCAAAGAGTGACCCCTTTCCAGGTAGGTTGGGTGTGCAATGTGTGTCAAAAAAAGGGGGTAAATACAATACAATATGCAGAACAGAACACAAGTAATCCTCAATACAATATAACAGTGCAATAGAAATATTACAAGTACTTAGCAGAATTTAACAGTAGAGAATATCACATAATACGATTTGGATTTGTTCAGAGTCCTGGAGACCTTGGCCATCAGGCTGCCTCCCCCTACTGGCCATTAAACAGCTGAGTCAGTGCTGGGCCAGCCAATCCGATGAAAGGACTCCCTCTACCCAATGATTCCTGCGTTCCTCCATCAGAGATGACTTTACTTTAGGCAGGCAAAACAACTTGGCAGGTGAACAGTGGCACCGAGTGCCACATTTGAGTACCAAGAAGGGAAACAGAATAGGTGAGGGTTAGTAGCAAATTATAACTCATATTACTTATGTTTTAGTGCTAATGACTAACAACAGAGATGCAGTCTGCACAGTTAATCAGCAGCTCTAGTCAGGGTGTGCTAAACTGAAGTTGTGAGGATTTGAAAGCTGAGACCGAAGGGGCATCTCTTATAGTAGCAGGCAGTCCAGTCCACTGTTTAGGGGCCCTGGTAACTAAAAGCTCGACCTCCCACTATTATTTTATTAATCCTTTGAGTCATAAGTAGACCAGCATCTTGAGATCTTAATGTGCGCTCAGGTTTGTAATTCATGATAAGTTCAGACAAGTATGCCAGACTTCGGCCTTTTAAGGCTTTATATGTTAAAAGGAGGATTTTGAAATCTGCCCTAAACTTAACCGGGAGCCAGTGTGAGGATTTAAGAACTGGAGTTATGTGTTTGTATTTTCTTGTTCTTTTAATAATTCTTGCAGCAGCAATTTTGAATTAACTGGAAGCTGGATAGCAGGGAATGAAATGTTGGGAGTCAGATGACAGAAACAAATATGTTGGGAGATCAGATTTGTAATAAAAGTTTGGCTTGCCCATCCTTGGGTGCTCATTTCACTTGGTTTGAGTCTGTGTGTGCGACATGTAATAAAGCCTGATTCTGCTGCCTTCCTGAGACTCCATGTGTCTTCTTATGAAGCCTGCGTGCCATACCTCTGCCATGACAAAGCTCAGGTAAAATGGTGGCAGAGGTGGGATATATATGAATATATACTTGTTGCTCAAGTTTAGTCCTTGGAGCCCCCCGTGGTTACAGCTTTTTGTCCTAACCAAATGTTTCTTTAAATTGGACCCCAAACTTACTTAAGCAAGTTGTTGTTTCCAAGTGTCTGCTATATTTTTATATCAATTTTTATAAGGGGTTTTTAAATAAACCAATAATTTATGTGTTTTATGCAGGCAAGAATGAATTTGTTTGCCTTTATGTTTTTAATTTGTAATGTTCTGGTTATTTAAGCTGTAATTTATTGCTAAGCACACGAGTGGGCTACACTGAAATACTGCTTTTTAGCATTCATTCCTATTTGTATTGGCGTCTGCTCTCCCTGTCATTAATTGTCAATACTGAGATAAAATTAAAAGAGCAAATGCCACAGAAAATCCAATTATAAAGAAAACAAAACAGAGTAAAGCATTTAAAGATATGGAAAAAAATACAAATATTTGTTAATTTCTTATAAATGAAATCTCACACCACTGCATTTTTCTAAATGCAAAATAAGAGAAGGAAGAGAAAGTCAGCTAATCAAACAATGAAATCAATTAAGAGGTAAAATGTGACTCACTGATTGTGAAAGTAGTCGGAACAAAAATCTGCAGCCTCAGGGCTGAACCTGAGAAGCACTGAAGTATTGAACGCTCCTGTAGCTCGTTTCCCGCATGACACTGGGGACTAAATGTATTTTGTCCCCTCTGGTTTTGCCATACTTAAGATATATTCTTCCAGGTTGGTAATTGCGCTGAATGAACGGTTTGTGGGGGTTTGTGAAGTAAGGGATTTTCAATAAATTTAGAACACCATCTCGCCCTTCAGCTCCACTTCCATATTGTATTAATAGGATAAGTATATGCGACCACACAGAGGCGTCATCACACTGGTGGCAGAGGTGGGATGTATAGTATATGTGACAGACTTTCCTGGAGGGCGCTTGCCTTATGAATGGCCTTTGTTCCCTTGGGCTTTGCCGTATCTTATATATAAAAATGTCAATGCGTGGGAGTGTGTGTGTCTGTCTGTCCGGCCTGGAAGCGTGAGGCTACAGCACGAAGCTCAAAGTGCCAGCAAGGTGGCCCCAAGTAGACGAGTCGGAAGAAGAAAGAAGGACGAGGCTACAGCATGAAGTTGAAAGAAAGTGACTCCATCACCAAAGTGAAACCGCCGACAAAAGACAAACTCGCTTAGACGCTAATACACAAGCGAGGCGAGCACATCAGTAAAATGAAACCTCCGAGGGGAGAGAAACTCGCTTAGCCGCTGATAGACAAGGAGGCGAGCACATCTAACGATAACCTCCAAGGAGAGAGAAACTTGCTTAGCTACTGACAGACAAGGGGGGTGAGCACATCGGCAAAATGAAACCTCAGAGGAGTGAGAAACTCACTTAGCCGCTGATAGACAAGGAAGCGAGCACATCTAACGATAACCTCAGAGGAGAGAGAAACTCGCTTAGCCGCTAATACACAAGCAAGGCGAGCACATTGGCAAAATGAAACCTCCGAGGGGAGAGAAACTCGCTTAGCCGCTGACAGACAAGGGGGGTGAGCACATCGGCAAAATGAAACCTCCGAGGAGAGAGAAACTTGCTTAGCTGCTGATAGACAAAGGGGGCGAGCACATCTAACGATAACCTCCGAGGGGAGAGAAACTCGCTTAGC
>JANRMT010062841.1:6483975-6497014 GCA_026402145.1 Polypterus bichir lapradei | reverse complement strand
TTTCATGTCTATATCTGTTATATAGTGCCTTTCATATCCATCCATCTTTCCATTATATAACACCTTTCACATCTTTTATATAGCACCTTTCACATTTATCTATTATATATCACCTTTCACATCCATCTATTATATAGCTCCTTTCACATCTAGTCATCTATCCATCTATCTATCTATCTATCTATCATTAAAACGTTATTGAATCAAGTCATGTCAAGTCGAGTGGCTTTATTGTCATACCATCCATACACCATATTGCAGCACACAGTGGCACGAAAAAATATTCCAAAAAACTGTGGTGCAGCATAAACTGTACATAAACACAGGAACAAGTGCAAGACAGGTAAAGAACTATAACTATAATATACTATAAACAGATAAATAAATAAACAATATATAACAGGTAAGTGATGAGATAAGAATAATTTAAAATAGATAATAATACCTAAACACAAAATAACAACAACTAATAATAATAGACAACAGTAGTAACATGTGTAACAAATGTGTTGCATATAAATAAACTACTAGGAGCAGACCTGAGGGCAGGTGTCAGCTACAATACCCTTTTATAACTTAGAATACAATTAATACAGACATGTTTGTGAATGCAAATTTGTGAAGGCTTTTGTAACTGATATCTATCTATCTATTACATAGTCCTTTTCATATCTATCTATCTATCTATTAAACATATAGTGCCTTTCATATCAATCTATCTATCTATTAAACATATAGTTCATTTCATATCTATTATATAATGCCTTTCATATGTATCTATCTATTATATAGTACCTTTCAATCTACTGTATCTATAGATATATTTTAAAAATTAAGTCAGAAAACACAAAGGCAGGTTTTTCATACAATCCAATATATACAGAAAACGCACCAAAGAATAAAACCATCAGAAAGGGGCAGGAAGTAATGGCCTTTGGTGACAGAAAGTGACAGTTGAATACGAGCGAGGACCTGCCGGACTCGCCACACCTCTCCACACCTCGATCGCCTCCACTTGTAAAGACGACGGCGGACTTTGCGGTCGTACAGTTCTTCGCGGGAGATACTTAAATGGCATCCCTACAGTTTCGGGTTTTGCATTTTTAATTACATATCACGGCTGTAGCCCTTCAGCCATAGCCTCATATCTTTCTATCCTCATTGAGGCTTCCACTTTGAAATGTCTCCTTTCCTAAATTAGAGGTGCAGTCTAATTGCACCGGGGTTCCGCTTAACAAACGCCGCCGTATCGCTCAGGCTTTTATTTTATCAGCTTCAGCTAAAAATAAAAAATAAAAAATAAAATCCAGAAACTTCCGCTCCGCTTACTTCGTGCTCATCTATTTCGCTTATCAGTGCATCTTCCTCTTTAAACATGAGAGGATTTCTCGGAGACCCCCTACTGCTTCAGAGAATCAGCTCCCCAAAAGCAGCTCCGTCCTTCATCTCGCGCGTGTTTCTGTGGTTTGGAGTCGCAATTATTGCCAGCTGGAAACTAAAAACGCGATTTGTAATTACCGAGGGGGCTTAAGAAGAAAATGAGACGTGACTGATTTGGGCTGCGTCCTGACTGACTGCATGCGAACTTTCAGGCTCTCATTTTTGTGGTGTTATCAGTGACACTGACGGTACCTGTACGCAGTATAACCACAATGTTTGGTCATTTATGTGTATATATTTATATAAATGTTGTTTGTCTTTTCATTTAAACAGTCAAATATAAAAGCCATCGATGCGCTCATCAGTTTAGATCTTATTTAACCGTTTTCACAAAATGTATTGTTACACATTGTTTAACATCTTTCTCAAAAGTATAATAATATTTATTGACTACATTAGTTCATATTAATTATTGGCTACCATTTATTCGGAAACGAAGAGTCTTCAGGCTCGGCAGAAGCGTTAAACCAAAGGACATACGAAAGGCTTCTTCCCTAATTTGTTCATCCTCGGCCTGTTCCTTTAAGTGATCTCCGCATTTTGGAAAGGCACGCGGGTAGATTCTGACATTAGGGACTCCGACTGGGTTTTCGTGGTTTTTTTCTCCGATAAAAGCAACGCAAAACACGCGGCAGCGACTCCCAGCTAAAAAAAAAAAAAAAACAGAGGACTGGGGGTTGCTTCTCAGCACTCGGGCTTACCGCAATAAAATGAACTCTGATGACATCTTTAAGAAATGGCAGCCTCCTTTTGTTAAACTGCAGTTAAGTTCTGCCCGGCCCAATGCTGGTAGCCCGGGTCAAATACACTGGCAAAGCTGCCATACTCTCATATTTAATTCATGGGATTTACTATTCTATTTAATGGGCACGGTAAAGGGTTAAATAGCATTGGGCCATATATAATGTAAATGTCAAAAAAAACAAAATAACATGAGCAGGCACGGCCACATCAGCCACAGATTAATTCTTCGTCTGTTCTCTTTCTCGCTCTTTTAATTTGCACTGTGGTTGGCTCCTGATTGGTTCTGCCACTTGTCTGGATCACAGCTTTACATACTGAAATGACCGAAAGGGGCGGGGCTTGTTTGAGATGGATATTATTGGGTTCACGAGCCCTCACTTGGTGCGATATCGCCCCCTCTTACCCAGGGTTGGAAGTGGCCCGCACCTCATTAGAGCTCGTCAGGACCATAGACATATATAGATAGACTCCGCATTCACTGTGTTGCCCAGCCGACATGATACGCCAGCACGTCTGCCATATTGCGAGTGGCACAAGTGCCATTTAAACTAATACAGGTAGACGTGGAAGCTGGGTTTTCTGATGAAAAAACAACTTTTAAAACAGTATCATTTACATACAACAGATTTTGGTAAATCGTTTACATGCAATTATTTATATCCATTTGTACACTAATAATGGCAATTATTAAATAATAATAATAATAATAATAATTATTATTATTATTAAATAATTCCTCCCAGTGCTACTTACCTGTTGTGTTATAGCGCCTTTAAAATGTACTTTACCCGAAAGCACTCCAGTACTGCTCAATGTATCTTTACTTCTTACATGTTAATGTTTTACTGTTTAATAATTTATATACTACATTTTATTTTTTTCCCTTGCACTCAGTGAGCGAAGCCACTGGGTAATCAACTAGTATATATATAAATACTGTCAGAGGTGGCTGGGGTGGTGACCCGGCCGGGACGCCCAGGAGGACCGGAGGAGGGCTTGCGCCTTCCCCAGACCATCTGGGGGCGACCGCCCTGGTTACTTTGTGGGCCGCGGGTACAGAGCTTTGAAGCTCCACCCTATAGGGGCCCGTGGTCACCGCCAGGGGGTGCCCCCATGCCTTGGGAGCCCTGGACCTCAGCACTTCCGCCACACCAGGAAGTGCTGGGGGAAAGAGGAGCGGGGACACCCGGAGTGCTTCCGGGGATACAGCCGGCACTTCCGCCACACGGGGGCATGTCGGCGGGAGATTGCCGGGAAGCACCTGGAGCACATCCGGGTGTGAATAAAAGGGGCCGCCTCCCTTCATTCGAGGCGAGAGTCGGGAGTGGAGTGGACTGAGCTTGCTGGAGGAGGCAAGGAGACGACCTGAAGAAGAAGCAAGGCATTGTGTGGCCAGGACTTTGGGGACTTGTGGGGTTTGTGTGGCACTTATGACTTTTGTAAATAGTGTAAATAAACATGTGTTGGGTAAAATGAACATGTCTGCCTGTCTGTGTCCGGGCCAGCATCCACAATACATATGTATATATATGGGGGGGGGTAATGAGGTGGGGTTAGGAGGCGTTTCAAATCAGGCAGCAGAATAGCACACAAACCTATGAACAATCTGCACACTGTCCTTTTTAATGCCAAAAACAAGAAATCGGCAGCAGAGACACAAAACGCAGTTTATAGTATTCCATGTGTGGCTAAGTTAGTTTATTATGTTTTATTTTAGTGAACATTCTCAAAACTATGCTTTTTTTAATACTGAAATGCTTCTGTTTTACGTATATATTGTAAATTTTGTTTAATATGAATGCAATCAGTGTATCTTTTGTATAATAGTTCCTGTTTGCCTGTTGTAGCAGGGGGGGCTTTAATTAATGAAACACCCATATGTACGCACATGTAGCATAACAGCAGGCAAAAGCTGGATGACGCTGCTGCAGGAGACTGAGAGAACGCCTGTCGCTGCGTGTGTTGACTGTGCCCCTTACTGCTTGTCTTATAGGTGTGTTACAACATTAATTATAAGCTGTCCTTCATTGTTATTGTTCATAAGCATTTGTTAAATTTTTATGGTTTTGAAAAAGTTAATATAAAAAAAAGCTGGATGACGCTGCTGCAGGAGACTGAGAGAGCGCCTGTCGCTGCGTGTATTGACTTTGCCCCTTACTGCTTGTCTTATAGTTGGATGACGTTGTTGCAGAATAAACGGCAGAATCCGGATATTGGTGGGTCTTTCTTCTTTCAAATCATCAGCAACCATTTTAAAGCAACTACACGTGCAGTTCTTGCCCAGTGGTATACATAAGACAAACGTCAAAAAGAATCGCAACACGTATACAGGAGCATCAAAACTCTGTCAGAAGGAAGGACTCATGATCACTGATTTATATTCACACAAATTCAACTGGACACACATTTAACTGGGACAATGTACAAGTAAGATTTAAGGCCAGCACTGAAAATGCCAGAGAGCTGGCTGAATCTTGGCTATCAAACAAAAACACCATTAACAGACATTTGGACATGAAACCAGCATATGCAAACTTAAGAAGAAGAACACCCTCATAATAAATAAAACTTTACAACCAACACCCTCCTAACCCTACCCCTCACACACTCACCCACCCCACTTACCTAATTTTGCTATATATTGCCTTTGATTCTTGTATGTCTAATCATTATCCTCTGATGACAGCTCCTGGCAGGAGCTGAAAGCTCAGGAATAAAAAATACTTTACGATACGTGATTCATTCTTTCCCTATGTGGATCTCCAACTACAAATATATATATATATATATATAGTACTAGCAAAATACCCGTGCTTCGCAGCGGAGAAGTAGTGTGTTAAAGAAGTAATGAAAAAGAAAAGGAAACATTTTGAAAATAATGTAACATGATTGTCAATGTAATTGTTTTGTCACTGTTATGAGTGTTGCTGTCATATATATATATATATACACACACACACAGACACATATAAACATATATATACATATACACATATACATATATACATATACATACATATGTACATATATACATATACACACATACATATATATACACACACACACATACATCCACATATATATACATATATACATACTGTATATACACATACATATATACATATATATATATATATACACACATACATCCACATATATACATATATATATATACATATGTACATATATTCAAACATACATATACACACACACACACATATATATATATATATATATATATATATTGGTGTGTGAGTAGCTGTTACTGGGTGTGCCAGAATCCATTGAGGAAGAAAAATGAAAAACATTATTTGTACAAAATCTTAATTTATCTATCCATTGATAATAATTAAATGGGCAGGCTATTTCGTATCAGTGCAATACGCTGCTTGTTAAAACGGATGACTTCCGCTCTTACGTGCACTTAGTGCTGCGTGGGCATTATGAACTACCATATCTGTTCAAGTTCTATTTAAATTTTAAATAATTAAATAATAAGTAATTTTTATTTAGTCGACAGAAATATCTTTGGTAGGAATGTAAGTTAAATTTAGTCATCATTGCATAAATTTTTCTCAACCATAGAAATGTAAAGACTAAATTCAACTTACATTCCTACCAAAGATATTTCTGTCGACTAAATAGAAGCTACTTATATCCAAATAGAACTTGAAAAGATATATTTTTTTGGATCTGAGCACGCATTTTAGATCGACTTGACGTGCGCTACATCGAGTCCTGTGCTATTGTGCTCTGGCCTGCCTGCCTCAATAAGTCACCGTCACTTCGCTCTTACTTTTTTACTATTCATTTAATCATGGACCTCTCTACAGTTTTGTTTATTTTCGGATTGTAATGTTCATTAAATTTACGTATCGTCTGGTCCATTTCACACTTAGGCCTTCAGTAGTGCTCCGTCTGAATCAACCAGCCCCTCAAAAACTAATTTATGATTATAAAAACCATCTTAATATGCAGAAATACAGTATAAAGAGCCGCTGCATCGCAGATAACTCCTATAGCCACAATAAATGCCTTTATTGAATAGACAAACCAGGGGTGAACAAGTTCCTTTCTACTGCAGCCATAGCTGCGACACACATAAAAAACATCAATAATAACTCATAAACTTGCAATATTATTTAGGAAAATCGCAACATTTTACTCACCAAAAATTCAGATTATTTGTAAACAAAATCCATCCTCCTCTCTTTCCTCAAAAACAGTTCAATTACTCTGTCGTACGGATTATCCGTGCGCCTCAGTTCCATCAGAAAGTCCCTTTCTATTGCCATCGAAGCTAATGCTGAAAGTCGAACCTGCGGCTTCTATCCAATCATGGGTCTGAATACGGTGACGTTGCCGTACACCTGCTAGAGGGCCGTACTGACACCAACTCAAAATCTGATTGGTTGAAGCAACAGGTTAATCGACATTTATTCTCTGTTAGAGGGCCTACACAACGGATTGTGAAGGCCTCTCTGCCTGGCAACAAATGATGGCTGAAATGTGATTGGTTAAATGCTTTAATACGAAAATACATGCCTGGAAGCAGCGCAACCATCGGAAAAGCTATGAAAGGAAGCGGACAGACTATTTGGAATTATTTAATAAGTATTTATGGACAAAATATAATTAACATCAGTTTGTGATTCAGATATTTTTACTTATGAATATGCTAAGCACAGTCCTTCACCCATGAATATTTACCTTATATGGGCAGGCACTCAATTACGTGGGAGGCGTGATGACGCGAGACGCAACTCCGCCACCCACAGCCATCGAGCTGCAGTCTATTACAGTATATGGACGAAAAAATAGGTTCCAGTTATGACCGTTACGTGTAGAATTTCGAAATGAAATCTGCCCAACTTTTGTAAGTAAGCTGTAAGGAATGAGCCTGCCAAATTTCAGCTTCTACCTACACAGGAAGTTGGAGAATTAGTGATGAGTCAGTCAGTCAGTCAGTGAGGGCTTTGCCTTTTATTAGTATATATATATATATATATATATATATACCTCCCCTGGGCCACGAGAGCCATCGTGGTCTGCTTGAGGGCAAGCAGAACAGAGCTGGGAAGCTCATCCCTATGGGAGGACATGGCCACCACCAGGGGGCACCCGGACGGTCATGGAACCCTGGATGGCAGCACTTTTGCCATGCCAGGAAGTGCTGCCGGAAGAAATCCCAGGGGCACCCGGAGTGCTTCTGGGACACTCCAGGAAGTGTCATCGGACAGAGCACCTGGAGCACATCTGGGTTATTATAAAAGGGGCCGCCTCCCTGCCGTAGATGAGCCGGAGTTGGGAGGAAGGAGACAGAGCTTGTGAGGAGGGGAGTGCAGATCAGAGAGAGAGAGAAAAGAGAAAGAGACGGTGCTGTTGGAGAATAAAGTAGTGTGTTTTGGACATTCTGGTGTCTGTCTGTCTGTGTCCGGGGGCTGGCTTTCCACAATATATATAGAGAAAAGCCAAGCAAAAATATCTCTACATTCATAATGGCTAACACGGTACAACACCCTAGTACTACCACAATATATATATACATACAGTATATACTATATATATATATATACAGTATATAGAGTACAAGCCAAAAGTTTGGACACACCTCCTCATTCAATGTGTTTTCTTTATTTTCATGACTGAAGGCATCAAAACTATGAATGAACACATGTGGAGTTATGTACTTAACAAAAAAAGGTGAAATAACTGAAAACATGTTTTATATTCTAGTTTCTTCAAAATAGCCACCCTTTGCTCTGATTACTGCTTTGCACACTCTTGGCATTCTCTCGATGAGCTTCAACAGGTAGTCACCTGAAATGGTTTTCACTTCACAGGTGTGCCTTATCAGGGTTATTTAGTGGAATTTCTTGCTTTATCAATGGGGTTGGGACCAGCAGTTGTGTTGTGCAGAAGTCAGGTTAGTTGGACGATCATTTATTTTTCAACAGGACAATGACCCCAAACACACCTCCAGGCTGTGTAAGGGCTATTTGACCAAGAAGGAGAGTGATGGAGTGCTGTAAATGGTCATGAAAATAAAGAAAACACATTGAATGAGGAGGTGTGGCCAAACTTTTGGCCTGTACTGTATATATATATACTGTATATACTGTACAAACACACACACACACACATATAAATATACATTATATACTGCTCATAAAAATGAAAGGAATCCTTTTTAATGAGAGTATAGCATCAAGTCAATTAACCTTCTGGGCTGTTGATCTGCTCAGTGAAGTGGCAGAGGACTTGTTCATCAGTTTCAGCTGCTTTGGTGCACTGGAGGGGAAACAATAAGATGACCCCCTAAACAGGAATGAATGGTTTAACAGGTGGAGGGAGGCCACTGTCATTTTTCCCTCCTCATCTGTTTTGTCACTTGTTTTGCATTTGGCTACGGTCCGTGTCACTACTAGTAGCAGGAGGCCATACCTGGACCCCACAGAGCTGGCACAGGTAGTCCAACTTCTCCATCAATATGTGCTTCCCATTGCCAGGAGGTTTTCTGTGTCTCCCAGCACAGTCTCAAGGGCATGGAGAAGATTCCAGGAGACAGACAGGCAGTTCCTCTAGAAGAGCTGGACAGGACCCCTCATAGAAGGTCCTTAACCCATCAGCAGGACCCACCGGTATCTGCACCTCTGGGCAACAGAATGGAGCAGGATGAGCACTGGCAGAGCCTACAAAATGACATCCAGCAGGCAGGCAGGCCACTGGTGTGAATGTCTCAGAAACAGACTTCATGAGGGTGGCCTGAGTGCCTGATGTCCTTTAGTGGGCACCGTGGAGCTCAATTGGCATTTGCCATAGAATACCAGAATTGGCAGGTCCACCACTGGCACCCTGTGCTTTTCACAGATGAGAGCAGGTTCACCCTGAGCACATGTGACAGACGTGAAAGGGTCTAGAGAAGCCATGGAGAACGTTATGATGCCTGTACATCGTTCAGCATGACCCGTCTGGTAGGGGGGTGAGTGATGGTCAGTCTGGGGAGGCATATCCATGGAGGGACACACAGACCTCTACAGGCTAGACAACGGCACCTTGACTGCAATTAGGTATCGGGATGAAATCCTTGGACCCATTGTCAGACCCTATGCTGGTTCCTCCTGGTGCACAACAATGCCCGGCCTCATGTGGCAAGAGGATGAAGGAATTGATGACATTGACTGCCCCAAATTCCCCCCAACCCCCCCCCCCAAGCACACTCGCCTGAACTCAATCCATTAGAACACCTCTGGGTGGGACATTATGTTTTGGTCCATCCGATGCCTCAGCCTGTCCAGGAGCTCAGTGATGCCCTGGTCCTGATCTGGGAGGAGATCTCCCAGGACACCATCCGTCATCTCCTTAGGACGTTATCAGGCATGGGGGGGCGGCGGGGTGGGGCACACACATACAACTACTGAGTATCATTTGGAGTTGCTACAATGACATTTCACCCAAATGGACTCGCCTGCCTGCTGCATCATTTCTTCACTTTGCAATGCAAAAAGCCCCTAATAATGCAAACCCACAAATTTTAAAAGAGTACCCTGCCTGGTATGGGGGTTATCTGAGCCTCCTCCTGGGGCCAGGCTTAGAAGAAGTGCCCGCAGGTGAGCGCCTGGTGGCCTTGCCTAACATGAGGCCCGGTCGGGCACAGCCCGAAAAGGTAACGTGGGACTGCCCTAGTGTGAACCCCCCACCTGCAGGAGAACAGGGCCTGATGCAATGTGACCTGAGGTGGCGGTTGAAGGCAGAGACCTTGATGGACTGGCACTCAGACACAAAAACTGACTCCATGTCACCATTCTTAGGATGAATATGTTTATTACTATTAACTTACTCCGTGTTGGTAACCATCCATCCATTCATCTATCCATCCATCCATCTATCCATCTTCAAAGCTCGCTTGTCTAGATCAGGGTCATGAAGAAGCTGGAGCCTATCCCAGCAAGCATTGGGCACAATCCCTGAGCAGGGTGCCAACCCATCAACCATTTTGTCCAAATGTTACAAAAATGAGGCACATGTGTAGGCTTTTATGAGCCAGAAATGCAAAGTGAAACAATGTGGTGGCCTAATAGCGAACTCCCTGGACTGTAAACCACAAGGCTGGCACCATTTCTCAACCACCGGCCCACGGCATGACCCTGAGTAAGTCGCTTAACCAACTTGTGCTTCAACTGCTAAAATGAAATTCTGCTTCTGGAAAGAACTGTACCGGAGCTGTGAACTTATAAAATGTCTCGAGATGGTGTTGAATACAGAAAGGTGCTCTACAAAATGAGGACTCTGCAAAACTTGTGTCCCCACGGCTGGCTCTGCTACACTGAGATGCTGTCACTAAGTCCGACGTGATTTTTTTTTAGAAGCTCTTAAGTCCATCAGGAAGCTTTGAGCATTTTGTGTGTAAAGCAGCAAGCAGCAATCCTGGAACTGATGCATGGATGTCACCTGAGTGACAAGTCACACTATATAATGTTCCTGCCTTGGAAGCGTGAATAGATGATGATGATGATGATATGACACTATGTGTCCAGTTCCCATGGCAACAAATTGGACCGAAAGAGGAGACGTTCCCGTTTCTCTCACATTCTTTTCTGGTGAGTGCAGCCACAGTTTCAGGCGGCCTCGTGGTAACCATAGTAACAAACTCAAGTTTCACGCACAGGTAGATCACCTCCATTTATGGCTGTGGTGTCACCTTTCTGCCCCCCTATTAAGGTCTGCACTCCTAGACTGTCGGGTTTTTCAATAACTTTGCTTTTTTTCAGGTCTCATGCATCTAGGGAACAACTTTGGGCATCACAGGTGAAGAGCTGAGAACAAAGTTTTTAGCAGAGCAGAACAAATCATTAGGCCACCAAGGGCACCGTCATTTGAAGGGTGACATTATTTATGAAAGGTAAAGGGTGCACTCTCTGGACACTGAAGGGGACCCCCGCCCGAGTCGTAGAAGTATGATAATAATGTCCATGGTATGTACACAAAGTGGTGGGCACAGAGGGGGACAAAATCATCAGACTAGGATGATAATGAGTGGGCAACATCAATACAAGTAAACCGGTCGTCATACTCTGATGAAACTAATTGGGAAACGTTACCCGCTGGGCAGTGTTTATGAAAGGTAAGTGGCACGAGCACAGATACCCAGGGGAAGTGAATACATCCACATGGCACTATATCTGTATTTCTGTTATACAGTGACTGACATATCTGTCTCACTGCACACCTGTTACATAGGGCCTTTTGTACTCTATCTATCTTTGATGCAATATATAGCGCCTTTCATATCTAACTGTTTATCTGTGTAAACAGCTTTTGTAAAAATCCAAATTTATGAACAGGGGACAAATAAAATTCTCTCTATTTAAAGGTCTTACTTCATTGTCCTTCAGCTTGTGCCTTACCATAAGAAATCTCAATGTCAGCACCAATTTCTATTGCTATGACAAACACACTGAGATTCTTCAGGCAAGGATGACAGAAGTTTCGAGGTTAGGTAGTTCCACTCACTAATCCTGAAGCTAACGTGCTCCCTGAAACAGTCTGCTAGTCATCCACTTGTTTCACCAATTTAGATGGCGGACATATCCTACACAAAATGCAGGAAATAAGATTATTTGACTGGCAGGGGGCCCGTGGTTTAATATTGAATTGACCAGTGGGAGCAGATACAAGGGGACTGTCAGTGACACAGAGACTCCTGTTAAGAGTGTGTCTGGCGAGGACTGCGGATCTCCTCTGTGAACTGAGCTCTGGACGAGGAGTTTGTGCAGGTCAGACAGGATATGTCTTATATACGTAGTGCCTCTTGTTACTTTTCAGTTGCACACCTGATGAAGGCTTCACATCTGAAACATCGTGGCTTTAACTTTCTTTACCTTTCAGCGTGGAAAAAAACCTTTAACTGTTATATTCCTATAAACATTTATATCTATGGACATATTCCTCAAAGTGTTTTACTATATTCAATGGAAAAAGTTATTTTCTGGATGTCTCAGTAATTCTCTCTTCACTCATTTGTCTTATTTATTATACAATGACTTACATATCTGTCTCTCTGCATAGCTATTATATAGTGCCTTTCACATACAGTATATCAATCAGTAATATAGTGTCTTTAGTAAATGTCTCTTTGAACAACTGTTATATAGTGCCTTTCACATCTATCAATCTATGTATTATATAGTGCCTGTATATCTGTCTGTTTATCTGTCTATAGATATATTCTCAAAATTTTTTAAATTATTAAGTGGAAAACATTTCTGGATTTCTTAGTAATTCTCCTTTCACTCATTTATTTTATTTATTCTAAAAGTGGCTTACATATTTCTCTCTCTGTACACCTGTTATATAGTGCCTTTCATCTATCTATCTATCTATCTATCTATCTATCTATCTATCTATCTATCTATCTATCTATCTATCTATCTATTATATAGTGCCTTTCAGATCTATCTATCTATCTATTATATAGTGCCTTTCAGATCTATCTATCTATCTATCTATCTATCTATCTATCTATCTATCTATCATATAGTGCCTTTCAAATCTATCTATCTATCTATCTATCTATCTATCTATCTATCTATCTATCTATTATTTAGTGCCTTTCAGATCTATCTATCTATCTATCTATTATATAGTGCCTTTCAGATCCATCTATCTATCTGTCTTATATAGTGACTTTCATCTATCTATCTATCTATCTATTATATAGTGCCTTTCAGATCTATCTATCTATCTGTCTTATATAGTGCCTTTCATCTATCTATCTATCTATCTATCTATTATATAGTGCCTTTCAGATCTATCTATCTATCTATCTATCTATCTATCTATCTATCTATCTATC
>JANRMT010062841.1:6430052-6442170 GCA_026402145.1 Polypterus bichir lapradei | reverse complement strand
TTTTTTTTTATTCCGTACAATCTAAGTACACGGTCCAGCATTGCTTAGTGTGGTTTTTGTATTTTTTTTTTCTTTCTTTTTATAGTAGCAATGGAAGTCAAATGCTTCGGGGTTTTGTTTTGACCTGAAACAAAGGTCAGTCTTGTTTTGTAATGGAACACAGCGATCTGTGGGAGTCCTCCTGTCATTGATTTAACCTGCTTGTGTTTAAATAGGGGAAGGGTGTTGTGGTGCATTTGTTTTGTCCTGAGGGCAACCTGCACCGTAAATATAAATTTCTTCTGTACTCATTTTTGCAAATGTTGTGAACAATGTTTTAAAATGCTAAAAAATAAAACATAGTATTTTTGCTTTTAAAACTTGTCAGATTTTTTTTGTACCTCATCTTATCAGACTTGGTAATTGTAAGTTTTTACAAGCATTTGTGTGCAGCTATGGCTAAATTTTGAAAATAGACACATTGACACTTAAACAGAAAGTTATGTTTTGTCTCATCCTTTTGAAATTTGCAAGTGATTTATATGAACAAGCTATTGGTCCAGCTCGGAAGTAAACTTAAGACTGTTCAGTTGCTTAATTTGTGATAAATAGACCTGCCTTGGTATGTGGATGAAATGGATATTCGGTGATCTCACTTGGAAGTCTTCAGTACCAAAGTTGATCATTGGGAGCTGTTGAAACAGACTTACAGCCCTTTGGGGATTAAGATCCCATTTAAAGCACATGCACAAGAACTAGAGCTGCAGATCCTTCCAGTTTTGGAGCGTCCTTTTATTTCCAGATGCCCACTTAACTATGCAACTTGTGCTTAGTCCGAAGTAGGCAAATACAGGCTTCTCTGTGGGCAATGTTTAATGTTCTCACTTAAGCTTTGGATAACAATACTGTTATCCAAGTATTTTGGATTAGGTAAGGTAGTAACACCATACCTGCTGCCTTATGTTCCCTTTAATTGTGTTTCTACATATCTTTGGGATAAGTCTGGTCTTTGTCCTGCTCCGGCTCTGTTCTGAGTAGTTTGAGTTGATTTGCTGGGGTCTTGAGCTTGTCTTGAGCCACTTGTGGATGAACACTGAGTGCTGATGACTTAATGCAACAACAAATCAATATATATTTGGTTTATTCTGTGATTGTAAATCTGTTCCATCTTTTCACTAATGGCAGTTGGTTTTGTTAACTGTCCTAATAGACTTGCTGAATAAATAGTCCTAAGTCTAATGGCCAAACAGATTTACAAGTGTCTTCCAAGCAAATGTAAATGGTGTAATCCATACCACAACATGCAACAGCTGATGTGAAGTTCTTTATTTTATTTTCACCTGACAGACACCTGCCTGGTATTTAAGTTCTAGTTTACTTTATGCAAGCAGTGCATATACGTACTACAGGTAGTTTGTGCGTTAGTGTGTTGGAGTATTCAGCTCAGGCCTGCATGCTGTTACCAATACTTTCTTACACTGATCACTATCCTGAGGAAATAAGAGAATTCATGGTAAGGCTGCTTGGTAAGTGTTTAGGGCTTGGGTAAGTTGCGAATATGAGAGAGCCATTCGTTAAGATGGATGATTGTAGCTTGTTTGCTTTGTGGTTCCTAAGTTCAGTCCTGGTGTTTCAAAAATCTTTTTTTTTTTTTTTTTTTTTTTTTTAAAAAATTTAATAAATGAAAAATTTAAAATTTTTTTTTTTTTTTTTTTTTTTTTTTCTAACCAATTTCATAAACGCACCTTTTTAAATTGTGTGATCTGTATTTTGGCAGAACTTAAATGGTAGAGGTAACTTGAAGATTTAAATTCACTCTGAGCTTGCTTCCCCTTTACCCTTAAGGTGTTGTCACTGTTAGCATGTTGATACAATCAGGGTACAGTAGTACTGTATTTTACTCATCTGCCTCATTTAATGTTTCTATAGGAGTGGAATTGGCACCTCTTTAGCATTAATATTTGCACCAGTGTCTGCACTGCTCATTGCTGCTCGGCAGAATTAGGGCACAATTAAGGTAGAGTACTTAAAAGGGTACATTACAAAAAAAAAAGCCACAACTTTGAATGCTTGTTTCATTTTCTTAGCAAAGGGTGTATGCATTATTTAGAAACGTGTGGGTGAAATTAATGAAATTGGTTAAGTGTCATACTGATTATGCAGTAGTTTTGAATGAAAACCTTGTCTTCCAGGACTGAATTTGAAAACCACTGGACTAAATTGACCTGTTGAAACACACAGTTCAAAATGCATGTGACCTGTGGAATACTTGCATGCCTTCTGTGAAATTGCTTTTGTGCTCTTGTTTTAGACTACCATATTATACATAGAAACGGCATCTGCTGCAGCAACTGCACAAATGTAAACTGGACTGCAACATTACCCTTGGCAGCTGTAATTTACTGTCTGCAGATTTGTCAGTTTCCTACATGATTGTGTTTAAGACCAGTTGGTATGGATATGTTTGAGCACATGTGTAGCAAAACATCTGATCAGGTAACAGTTTGCTTTGGCAGTATGAAAGCAGCCCTTAAAGGATTTAACTGCTAGCTTTCGTAATCAAATGTGATGAGATGAAATACTTAGTTGTCCATTAATCTTAGTAGGAAGTGTTGCTTTGTAGTAAATAAAATTTAACATGAGTTCAGTGCCACCACTGGCTTGATGGTAACCCTTAGCAAGTGAATCAATGCTTCAGTTATGTGCTTACAAGAGAAAATGTAGTGCACGTGGTGACCCCTTAGTTAATCAGTGTTTAGGTACATTTAACTATTACTGTAATCCTAAATGAATCCCAAACATTTGCATGATTTGTATATAGTATTGAACTACATACAGCTATCTACTACATGGATTAAGTCCTCCAAGGTGAAAAGCTTGGTGGTTTTAACCTTTATTTTGCTGTCAACAGTCCTTGACTTCCTCCAACTTCTATCTCTTGCAGATTTTGAGCATTAACCCCTCTTACGTTGGGGTTAAGCTAGAAAAAGCTTGTTACTACAGCTGTCCTTTCATTAAGATACAGGTTTTCAACCCTTTTAATTTTGTTGAACCAGCCAAGGCTCCTTCTCTCACTCGTGTTCAGACAGGGTTCTAAATTTTTTTTGGCATCTATTAAAATGGATTCTTAAGCAGTTGCACTTTAAAAATTGTGTGTTTAGGCTAGTGCACTTGCTAATTGCATTTAAAGCTGACATCTCATTGCAGGTTTTCTGCATGATGGGAATGTCCAGCTTGACTGCAGTTGCTGATTTTAGTCTCCTGAGGATGTCTGACATTCCTGTGATTTCTAGCCATGTAATCAAAGTATTTCGAGCTTATCACAGCAAAGCAGGCCCAAAAACATAACTGGGCAACCTTCATTCACTGTTGGTATGATCTCTTTGAAAGCTTCATTTTTTTCTGTTCTTGGACATGGAGCTGATGTGATTTGCCAAAAACTCCAGTTTTGTCTCTCCTATCCAAAAGTCTTCCTCCCAGAAGCATTGTGGCTTATCAATGTACATTTTTAGCAATTTCCAGTTTATCCTTTTTTTTTTCTTTTTTTTGTTTCAACATTGGAGTCCTCATGAATCATCTTCCTTTGAGCCCACTATAACTTAAAATAGATGAATGGTGATAGATCTTGACTTTGGGGTTAAGCTTGTATCTCTTTGGAAGTTGGCCTTGGCTTTTGGTCTACCATTCCCATTATCCTCCTGCTCATTCTGGGGTCAATTTTCCTCTTGTGGCTACAGTTCCATGGACCTTCAACGTCTTTGAAATATCTGCACCTGTTAAAGGAATATCAAGCTGTTTTGAAATCTTCTAGCCTTTGCCTCGAACTTCCTCATCTTATTTTCTTGCTGACCTCCTCAAACCACTCTCTTCTTTCTCTGGTCCATGTTCAGAGTGAGACCCGTGATACCAAACGGCAGAATGACTTCTCTATGTAAATCTTCTGAAACACTAATTGCACAATTGGAGATGTGTGAGAGATTTCAAGAAAACATTTGAAAAATCATTTTCAATATAAATTGATCTTTTCTGTGGATACCAACCAACATGTACAGGCAGTTTTTTGAATCTTTCACGAAGAAGCAATACTTGATCTCTTTTCACACTACTCTGCTTTACTTGATGACTTCTCAAAAGCATGCAGGCACTTGGGGTATTTACTTTCCCTTTCACCACTTTTCAGGAGGTATACCACACTTTTTCCCTGAGCTGTAAAGGGACCAACATATTTTTCCCTATGTCTGTATAAAGCCTTATTAGGCATGTTGCATATTTGAATGGTTCCTTGAGAAAAGTACTAGAAGACTGGGAAGTCGCAAATGGTGACTTTTTGCAGTCTTAAGGGTGCCAATTTACAGTAGATCCTGGTACTTGTAGACTGATTATGTTTTATGTTTCAATTAGAATTATGGAAACTAATCACGAATAATATCAATCTAAAAAGGTAACCTACTAAATAGTATCGGGTGTGGGTTTATGTTTGAAAGCTTTTGTGGAGCTCGTAACTACAATAGTTGACAAATGCAAAGCCAATCAATTTAGGTTGTCTTGAAAAGATCAATTCTAAAACAAGAAGTTATACCCATCAGAAGTAACCTACATAACTGAATCTGGTTAACTGGTAAGAAGCAAATGCTCCACATGGGGTGAGTTCATCTGTGGAGTTCCTCGGGGGTCTGGCCTGGCCCATTAAAATGTAAGTCTTGAACATAATGTCACTTATTTATGTTCACAGTGTAACCACATCTGTAGTATTGTATGCAATTCTGGTTAGGATTGTATAAGAAAGATAAAGCAACACTTGAAACACTGCAGAGGGGGAGCAACCAGGTGCACCCTTGGACTTGAGGACATATTGTACTCTAACATTTTGGTGAATTAAACCTATTTGGTCTTGAGCAGAGAAGACTGAGGCGGGACCTAGAATAGCTGAAAAGTCACTGGTAAAGTAGAGCTACAGCACTTTACTCACCTAAAGCTCATGTACTTGAGGACACCAGTGGAAATTAATGGGGAGTGCATTTTTAGGCACAGAGTTGTGTGAATCTGGAACAAACTATGGAGTTGAAGCAGAAACCTTGACAACCATTAAGGATTGGGGTGAGAGATTGGGTCAGGTGAGCTATTCGCTTATCTCCTCTTAGATAGATAGAAATATACTTTATTAATCCCAAGGGGAAATTCACATAATTCAGCAGCAGTATACTGATGTCAGATTTCTTATGTTCTTAACCATATTGACCTCCTATTGCTAGCTCAGGGTTCATCCATATTTATTTTCCTTGTAGACGAAACCTCATGTTGAATTTGACTTCTCTACCATCTTACAATACAATACAGTTTATTTTTGTATAGCCCAAAATCACACAGGAAGTGCCACAATGGGCTTTAAAAGGCCCTGCCTCTTGACAGCCCCCCAGCCTTGACTCTCTGAGAAGATAAGGAAAAACTCCCAAAAAAACCTTGTAGGGAAAAATGGAAGAAACTTTGGGAAAGGCAGTTCAAAGAGAGACCCCTTTCCAGGTCGGTTGGGCGTGCAGTGGGTGTCAAAAGAAGGGGGTTAATACAACACAGAACAGAACAAATCCTTAATACAGCATAATAATACAAATTTTAGAAGCACGGAGCAGAATTTAACAGTAGATGATATCACATAATAAGATTTGGATATTTTTAGAGTCCTGGAGACCTCATCCGCCAAGCTGCCTCCCCATTTGGCCATTCCACGGCTGAAACGTTGCTCGGTCAGCCAATCCGATGAAAGGACCCCTTTTTCCCATGATTCCTGTGATCCTCCATCAGGGATGACTTTACCATAGGCAGGCAAACAACTTGGCAGGTGGACCGTGGTACCAATTGCCACATTTGAATACCGAGAACAGAAACAGAATAGGTGAGGGTTAGTATCAAATTATAACAATCATGTTACTTATGTTTTAGTGTTAATGACTAACAACAGAGATGCAGTATGTACAGTTAATCAGCAGCTCTAGTCAGGGTGTGCTAAACTGAAGTAGTGAGTCTTCAGCCGAGTTTTAAAGGCTGAGACTGAGGGGGCATCTTTTATAGAAGCAGGAAGACCATTCCACAATTTAGGGGCCCTGTAACTAAAAGCTCGACCTCCCACTGTTATTTTATTAATCCTTGGAATCCTAAGCAGACCGGCGTCTTGAGATCTTAATGTACGCTCAGGTTTGTAAGTCATGATAAGTTCAGACAAGTAAGCCGGACCTTGGCCATTTAAGGCTTTATATGTTAAAAGGAGGATTTTGAAATCTGCCCTAAACTTAACCGGGAGCCAGTGTAAGGATTTAAGAACTGGAGTTATGTGTTCATATTTTCTTGTTCTTGTAATAATTCTTGCAGCCGCATTTTGGACTAACTGGAGACTGTATAAAGAACAGTTTGAACAGCCAGTGAACACCGCATTGCAGGAGTCAATCCTACTAGAAATAAATGCATGAATTAATTTCTCACAATCCTGTTTATTTAGAAAGCGCCTTAATTTCCTAACATTTTTAAGATGGAAGAAACATGTTTTGGACAACTTTGTAATATGCGCTTTAAATGACATGCTAGAGTCAAAGATAACTCCTAGATTGTGGGCTGATTCAGTAAAATTAATTAGGATTCCAACTGAGTTAAATGATGACAAAATATTGCTGTGATCAGCGTCATTCCCTCCAACAATTAACATCTCTGTTTTATCTGTATTTAAAGACAAGTAGTTCTCATTCATCCACTCCTTTAATTCACTAACACAACTAATTAAAGACAACATCGGAGAAACTTCATTTGATTTAAATGAAAGGTATAACTGGGTGTCATCTGCATACGAGTGAAAAAAATTAACGTTTCCTAATGAGAGATCCCAGTGGAAGCATGTAAAGTGAAAACAGTAAAGGTCCCAGTACTGAGCCCTGTGGGACACCAGATTGAACTTCTGTGTATAATGATGGAGTCCTGTCAGCACATTTCTGTACATATTGGAATCGATTTGATAAATAAGAACTAAACCAAGCGAGCACGGGGCCTGTAAGCCCAACATCGTTTTCTAGCCTGTGCAGTAAAATAGAATGGTCAATGGTGTCAAATGCTGCACTTAAGTCTAACAACATAATTACAGTGGAGTTTCCTTCATCAGAAGATATCAGAATGTCATTTACAACCCATGTTAGTGCCGTTTCTGTACTATGACCAGTGCGAAAACCAGACTGGAATTTCTCAAATAAATTGTAATGCGTAAGGTGTGACTGAAGCTGACTGGCGACTACTTTTTCTAGTACTTTAGAGAGAAATGGTAAATTTGAAACAGGCCTATAATTATTTAGTATGTGTGGGTCTAGGTCTGACTTTTTAAGTAAAGGTTTAATGACTGACACTTTTAGTGCATCAGGTACGGTGCCGTGCAATAATGAACTATTGATAATGGTTAAAATAGGCGCTGCAAGAACATCCATGGCACTTTTTACTAGTTTTGTTGGCACTGGATCTAGGGAACAAGTAGTGGGCTTCATTTTAGAAATTAAAGTTAAGACTTCCTGCGCAGTTACAGGATTAAAATTACTAAAGTGCTGAATGCAATGTGCGGCAGGGTCTGCTAAGCTAGTATGTGGTTTGTACTGTGATGCAGAGATCTGGGATCTTATATTTTTAATTTTCTCATCTTTTGAAGTTCTTATTCATTAGAAATGGCGTATTGACCACCTTGGCTTAGTTTAAGTTTTCTGTACACACATTGTTTTTTTTTTTAATATTTTATCATTGCACAGCTCCAGGGGCCGTCATGCATAAACATTGCGCATGCCCATTTCCATGCTCGCATCAAAATGTGTAAGAACTAAACATGGCATAAAGCCTCGCACATTTTCACAGCAGCCTCAGACCTTGTGTATGCACGTTTCTGCTTGGTTTTGCAATCAGGTGGCACCCAGGGCTCAAACTAGTGCAACTGTTTGTATACAAGAGAGTGAAAAGAATGGGAGACCACACAAAGTCTAGGGAAGGTATTGTGATAGTCAAAAGATCTGAGTCCAAAAATACCATTTTTTGGAATTGTCTGTGTGTACACACGATCACCTGAGTACGCTTTCACTTCAGTCAACCAAATTTTGCATACAAGTATTAGCCTAAAAGTTGATAGAAATCTACATTTTTTTTTTACCTATTTCTGCTAACCGGAAGTGATATTTTAGATTTCATTCATGCAGCTACAGAGTCTGATTTATTCAACTTTACTTTTATAATGTTCAATATATTTGATTTGTTGTTGTTTTGGTTCTTTAATATAAAAATATAATCATTGTCTTGTGGTTTACTTCTCAGATATTCACCCCCATATCTGAGTATATGAGAGAGTCTAGGGGAGACCACTTAACGATTTGTTTATTTCAGGTACTGTGCGACTTTCTGAACTTGAATGTTTGAGTACTTTTGCCATGCTGTGCCACTCTATAATTTCCTTTTGTTGCTTATACCACTGCTTAAGCCACCAAATAGTATGCGTTTCATTGCCATCACTTTACTGTGCAGGACTTTATTTCACAATCGTTAATTCTTTTTTTTTTTTTTTTTTCTTTGCACATTCTTTTGCCATTGTCGTTTAACAAAACACTGAACAGAAGGGGCTATATTTATATTGATTTGCATAACCAAATTGGTGAAATTTGGGGAGGATTCTGGGTGGGGCTGTAAGGACATGTAGGTTTGCGTTAACCAGGAAATCTTGTCTCGCTCATTCAGCATCAACGTATTTCGCTGTGTAAAGAGTTACGTTTCGTCAATGAGCTGCTCGATGCCCACTCCGAGACACTGAGCAACGAGGATTTGGCCGAAATGGCCAAGTCAGCGAGCGAGGAAAATAAGGAACAAGAGGACCCAGCACAGCAAGAAGTCGCTGGCCTAACTCTTGAGCGTCTCGCGACCATTCTACGAATGGCAAAAGATCTCCAGATATCGGTTGAAGAATGGGACCCGCAAATGATTTGGTCTGTGCAATATAGAAACGCCACAGAAGTGTATAAAAACCTCCTTACACAAATGAAAAAGCAGCTCCAGCAACTGCCCATCATGATGTTCCTTACCCGCAAAAACACGGCCTAGTACGCCTTCAGTGGAAGAAGAAACTCCAGACGACGACGGCGGTACTACACAGTCAGCTGAAGAGGCTCCTTTAGAAAAGCTGTACAGTAACGCTCTCCTTTGTTAAAATTAAACTCGGCGTTATCGGTGAGTACCCATAACTCATTTTCTACGTACTTAATACATGTACGTACGTTTAGTGTAACTGTACACACATTTTACTGTATACAATTTTTCTTGCATTGTACGTATTTACTGCTGGTGGCCTGTCTATCATAATGGCTGTAACATATGTGATATCGGAGACACTCGATATCTTTAAAATTTAGGTTTTACTGTATATAAACAGTGTGTTTACATACGAGGTGTGGCAGAAAAGTAATGAGACTGGCAACGCTGCGCTGTTGTCCTTGATAGAGCACGTGTATCAGTACCCTCCCATAGCTCAGTGCGAGTTTCAACTCCTTCCGTTAACTACGTGATTTTTGTGACTGCTATTAGCGAAGTTGTGTTTTTGGTTGTGCGTCACGCAAAATGGAACAGCGGAATTTGGAGCAACGTTGTGCCATTAAATTTTGTGTTAAGCTTGGAGAATCGGCAAGTGTGACGTTTGAAAAGTTAAAACAGGCCTATGGGGAACATTCTTTATCCCGAGCTCAAGTTTTTCAACTTCGAAAACCAATGAAAACATCGAACGTGCGAACACTCTTGTGAGATCAGACCGTCGTTTAACATTAAGAATGTTGAGTGAACAATTGAATTTGAACAGATTTACCGTTCATCAAATTTTGACTGAACATTTGCACATGCGAAAGGTCTGTGCCAAAATGGTGCCGAAAAAGCTCACAATTGAGCAGAAGGACAATCGAAAAAACGCATTCCTGTGGTTCCCAAGCCCCCTTATTCACCTGACCTCAGTCCGTGTGACTTTTTCCTTTTTCCTAAACTGAAAAATGTCCTCAAAGGACGTCATTTCGGGACTTTAGAGAACATCTAAAAGAGTGTAACGGACATGCTGAAGACCATACCGGTTGAAGACTTCCAGCGCTGCTACCAACAGTGGGAACAACGTCTCCATCGGTGTGTAGCTGCCCAAGGGAACTACTTTGAAGGGGATAACATTGATGTTTGAAAAAAATACAAACCGGATTCCAAAAAAGTTGGGACACTATACAAATCGTGAATAAAAACTGAATGCAATGATGTGGAGGTGCCAACTTCTAATATTTTATTCAGAATAGAACATAAATCACGGAACAAAAGTTTAAACTGAGAAAATGTATCATTTTAAGGGAAAATATGTTGATTCAGAATTTCATGGTGTCAACAAATTCCAAAAAAGTTGGGACAAGGCCATTTTCACCACTGTGTGGCATCTCCCCTTCTTCTTACAACACTCAACAGACGTCTGGGGACCGAGGAAACCAGTTTCTCAAGTTTAGAAATAGGAATGCTCTCCCATTCTTGTCTAATACAGGCCTCTAACTGTTCAATCGTCTTGGGCCTTCTTTGTCGCACCTTCCTCTTTATGATGCGCCAAATGTTCTCTATAGGTGAAAGATCTGGACTGCAGACTGGCCATTTCAGTACCCGGATCTTTCTCCTACGCAGCCATGATGTTGTGATTGATGCAGAATGTGGTCTGGCATTATCTTGTTGAAAAATGCAGGGTCTTCCCTGAAAGAGATGACGTCTGGATGGGAGCATATGTTGTTCTAGAACCTGAATATATTTTTCTGCATTGATGGTGCCTTTCCAGACATGCAAGCTGCCCATGCCACACGCACTCATGCAACCCCATACCATCAGAGATGCAGGCTTCTGAACTGAGCGTTGATAACAACTTGGGTTGTCCTTGTCCTCTTTGGTCCGGATGACATGGTGTCCCAGATTTCCAAAAAGAACTTCGAATCGTGACTCGTCTGACCACAGAACAGTCTTCCATTTTGCCACACTCCATTTTAAATGATCCCTGGCCCAGTGACAACGCCTGAGCTTGTGGATCTTGCTTAGAAATGGCTTCTTCTTTGCACTGTAGAGTTTCAGCTGGCAACGGCGGATGGCACGGTGGATTGTGTTCACTGACAATGGTTTCTGGAAGTATTCCTGAGCCCATTCTGTGATTTCCTTTACAGTAGCATTCCTGTTTGTGGTGCAGTGTCGTTTAAGGGCCCAGAGATCACGGGCATCCAGAATGGTTTTACGGCCTTGACCCTTACGCACAGAGATTGTTCCAGATTCTCTGAATCTTCGGATGATGTTATGCACAGTTGATGATGATAGATGCAAAGTCTTTGCAATTTTTCGCTGGGTAACACCTTTCTGATATTGCTCCACTATCTTTCTGCGCAACATTGTGGGAATTGGTGATCCTCTACCCATCTTGGCTTCTGAGAGACACTGCCACTCTGAGAAGCTCTTTTTATACCCAATCATGTTGCCAATTGACCTAATTAGTGTTTATTGGTCTTCCAGCTCTTCGTTATGCTCAAATTTACTTTTTCCAGCCTCTTATTGCTACTTGTCCCAACTTTTTTGGGATTTGTTGACACCGTGAAATTTTGAATCAACATATTTTTCCTTTAAAATGATACATTTACTCGGATTAAACGTTTGATCTGTCATCTACGTTCTATTACAAATAAAATATTGACATTTGCCATCTCCACATCATTGCATTCAGTTTTTATTCACAATTTGTTTAGTGTCCCAACTTTTTTGGAATCCGGTTTGTAAAAACTTTGGTAAATAAAAACTTTTCTGCCACACCTCGTGTATAATTTCAATGAATCTTACCTAATATCTATATTATGCTGTATAACTGTGCTGGAAATGTTTAAGAGTGTGGAAGAGTTTATAATGGCTTAAAATATATAAAAATAACCAGATAAACATATGGTTTTTACTTCGCGGATTTTCACTTTTCGCCGTGGGGTTCTGGAACTCCCCCCCCATTTTTTAGTTTGGATTCCACGCATGGGGCAACACATGAGGCTCCAGGCGGCTGTCTTTAGAGCGTAAAAGAGAAGCGGGCTTGTCAGTATGTGACTTGGTGTGCTTG
>JANRMT010062841.1:6395979-6407646 GCA_026402145.1 Polypterus bichir lapradei | reverse complement strand
AGGCTTGACATGCCTCCACACCCATGTCACCACAGGCCAGTTCCATGGCTTGCAGGAGATTTACCCTGGTATAAGGTTGGCGTTCATATACCTTCCACCGCCATGAGGAGAAGAATTCTTCAATGGGGTTCAGGAAAGGGGAGTACGGTGGAAGGCAAAGATTGATAAAACCTTGGTGCATATTGAACCACTCTCTAACCTGGAGGCCTCTGTGAAAACTCACACTGTCCCAAACAACGACATAGATGGGCTGCTCATCCTGCTGCCCTAACAGAGCATCTCGCATGTGATTGAGGAAAATGAGGAGCTGGTGAGTGTTGTAGGGCCCTAGGTTGGCCTGATGGTGGACAACACCATGATTGCTGATGGCAGCACACAGTGTGACATTGCCACCACGCTGCCCAGGGACACCAACAATGGCCCGTTGGCCAATCACACTACGGCCTCTCCTTCTCCTTTTGGTGAGATTAAACCCAGCTTCATCCATGTAGATGTATTCATGGAGTTTTTCCATTGTATCCAGTTCAAAAACTCTCTGTAGGAATAGATATATATTTTTGTAAGTGATGTAGGCCAACTACAGTAAATCACTACTTACAGTAACCAACATTTATGTGTCTGGATATATACCAACCTGTACATACTGGACTCTTTGCTCTTTGACTCTATCAGAGTTGCATTCAAAGGGCACTCTGTACAGCTGTTTTATGCGCAGTCTGTTGCGCTTGAGGACACAGTGTCGAGGATGCCAGGGGCCACGACCCAGCCGGGACGCCTTGGAGGACCGGAAGTGGGCGTGTGCCCATCTGGGATCACGTGGGGGCCGCCTTCCTGGTTGCTTTGGAAGCCCCACCCTGTAGGGGCCCGTGGTCACCGCCAGGAGGTGCCCCAATGCCTTGGGGACCCTGGACCTCAGCACTTCTGCCACACCAGGAAGTGCTGGGGGGGAAGAGAAGCAGGGACACCCGGAGAGCTTCCGGGAGAACAGCCGGCACTTCCGCCACACCGGGGCGTGTCAGCGGGAGATTGCCGGGGAGCACCTGGAGCTCATCCGGGTGCGGATAAAAGGGGCCGCCTCCCTTCATTCAGGGCGAGAGTCGGGAGCGGAGAGGACTGAGCTTGCTGGAGGAGGCAAGGAGGCGGCCTGAAGGTGAAGAAGGCATTGTGTGGCCAGGACTTTTGGGGACTTTGGGGGTTTGTGGTGCACTTGTGTGACTTTATTGTTGTAAATAAACGTGTTGTGGGTGACATGAACGTGTCTGCCTGTCTGTGTTCGGGTCAACTTCCACAACGGTCAACAGTAGAGAGGCTGACACTGTCAATACCCTCAAAATGCACATGGTCCTCAATGATCCTCAGCTGAATTTCACGCAGTTTAATGGTGTTGTTCTCACGGACCATGTCGACAATTAGGGTCTCTTGGTGTGAGGAGAACATAGATGTCCTACCACCCCCATGTGGCAGTCTTTCAATTCTACAAAAAGAGAACATGCACTTACAAAAATACATACATGGAATAGGCGTACAAACAGCCAGACTAACCCTCCATTACAATACTACAGTACACTGGCACAGTGATGTACTGAAACATGTTTACTGTGGTACAGTATATAGTACAGTCATTGTACATATGTAATTGTTGTCAACATTTACATACTATAATGTCAAAAAAGGTAACTACCTGTTCTCTTCTCTAAATCTTCGGATTATGGTGGACACAGTGAATCTACTGATGTTTGGTTGTACCCTTAGTCCAGCCTCCTTCATTGTCATACCTGCTTCTACAGTATAAGAGATGCCCCTTCGGTCTCGGCCTTTAAATCCCGGCTGAAGACTCACTACTTCAGTTTAGCATATCCTGACTAGAGCTGCTGATTAACCGTACAGACTGCATCTCTGTTGTTAGTCATTAGCACTAAAACATAAGTCACATGATAAGTATAATTGAATACTAACCCTCACCTATTCTGTTTCTGTTCTCGGTACTCAAATGTGGCAATTGGTGCCACGGCCCACCTGCCAAGTTGTTTGCCTGCCTATGGTAAAGTCATCCCTGATGGAGGATCGTAGGAATCATGGGAAAGAGGGGTCCTTTCATCGGATTGGCTGGCTGAGCAACGTTTCAGCCGTGGAATGGCCAAATGGGGAGGCAGCTTGACGGATGAGGTCTCCAGCACTCTAAAAATATCAAAATCTTATTATGGGATATCATCTACTGTTAAATTCTGCTCTGTACTTCTAAAATGTGTATTATTATGCTGTATTAAGGATTTGTTCTGTTCTGTGTATTGTATTGTATTGACTCCCTTCTTTTGATACCTACTGCACGCCCAACCTACCTGGAAAGGGGTCTCTCTTTGAACTGCCTTTCCTGAGGTTTCTTCCATTTTTTCCCTACAAGGTTTTTTTGGGAGTTTTTTCTTGTCTTCTTAGAGTGTCAAGGCTGGGGGGCTGTCAAGAGGCAGGGCCTGTTAAAGCCCATTGTGGTACTTCCTGTGTGATTTTGGGCTATACAAAAATAAACTGTATTGTATTGTATTGTATTGTATGGACAAAAACATGGTCAATCACAGTAGCTCTGATTTCATCAGATATTACTGTTCTTTGTCCTCGCTGACCACCTCGACCACCTTGACCTGCTCGACCTCCTCTCACATGAACTCCTCTTCTTAGATTTCTATCCATTGTAGTGCCTCACAAACCAGTGCTCTGGCTTATATGTACCCTCACATCATTAGCCACAAGTGTGATAAATTTGGAGTTGTTGTGTTCAACCGGTGACAACTGAGCTTTAATTGTGTTTGACTTTTGCCACCTGTGCTCACCATTATGCAACACAGGGGCATCACAATGACAATGTGTTGAGAAGATGTGTCTAAACAGGTGAAAAGTGCTTATGGTTTTGCCAAAAGTGTGACTGATTCAATAAGTGGGTTCAGGCAACTGAGAATTTGGTTCAGACAATAGGGTTTAGTGTTTTAGCAATCGAGAAAAACTGTAATACTGCTTTCATGAATACCAAAGCAAATTTCATAAAACAGATATATGCATTACATCTATCACTCCAACAGATGGCTCATCACAAACATTACCACTGATTTTATGAATCCATTGTGGTAAGCAGCCCAGACACAGAAAGGCAGACATCATTAGATGCACCACCAGACGTTTATTTACAGAATATTTACACTGATGAACAGGCACAAACCCAGTGCCGCAGCACCAATCACCCACAAATCCAGGCCTTTACACAATACCTTTCTTCGCCGCCTCCTCTCCTCTCCTCCGAACTCTGTCCTCTTCCACCTGACTCCAGCCGTCGAACGGAGGGAGGCGGCCCCTTTTATAATCACCCGGATGTGCCTCCCGACAATCTTTCACTGGCACTCCCCAGTGTGGCAGAAGTACTGGCTCTGCACCCGGAAGCACTCCGGGTGTCCCTGATCCTCTTCCCCCCCAGCACCTCCAGGTGTGGTGGAAATGCTGAGGTCCAGGGCTCCGTAGGCATCGGGGCGCCCCCTGGAGGTGACCATGGGCCCCTACAGGGCTGAGCTTCAAAGCTCTGTACCCGTGGTCCCCACAGCCACCAGGGTGGTCGTCCCCACGTGGTCTGGAGGAGGCTTAAGCTCTCCTCCGGTCCTCTTGGGCATCCTGGCTGGGTACCACCCCCAGCCGCGTGCCACACCATTACCAAATGTCATATATCAGACCTAAGCATTGAATTTGTCATTCCAACAGATGGCGCTTCACAAACATTAACACTGCTGTCACTTGCCGTCATCCGATGTGACCGTGTTTGTTACAAACTGATATCCCTTTCTTTGTTTTCCACTTTTGGAATGTTTTCTTTTTTTGACGAGATGCCTTTGAATTCTGCACCTATTGGTGTTGTAATGTGAATGCACAGTTTAAATCCTTTACCAACCGTGGATGTTCTGGCACAGTACGATTGACCCTTCAAAATAATACATCGGTCAGGGGTCTTGGATTGTTCTGGATTCTTACAGTAAAAGCTGAGAAAAAGAATCCTGTTTGTCGTAGTGCTGTAACACAGAAACCCTGACATGTCAACTGTAGGTCTTTCATCACAATTTCTTTTCTGGGAGTTCGTGACGCATTCCCAGACACCTTTGCCGTGTTTGTAAGCTCAGTCCAACACCTGTAGAAATAAGACTAACATTCAAAGTGTACTTTTTGGTAAAAATGTTACTGAATTCTACAGCTCTAACGTACGTGTACAGCAGAACAAATTCTCCAGTGAGATTCTGAAGGCGGAATGTCTCATCTTTCTTTCTGAGGGGCAGAACGTGCATTTTGAATGAAGGATGACAACGTGATGGCCAGTTAAATCAAAGCAGCAGAAAACGGACAGAACTGGGGCTGAGCGTAAAGGGTTAAGGGAAGTGCCATCTTGTCATCTTTGGTCAAAAGGACCTGAATGTCACCGACAAGCTGTTATGTGACATTTTGCTGTTCATTTCTATCCGCGCTGATGTCACACGGTGGGAATGTTACACCAGAGCTCAGTCAGCCTACACGCGTCTCTTATTCCTCTGTAACTGACCGGCGCTCAGTCGCCATATTGCCGCACAGACAGATCAATTTGTCGTTCTTTGGGTCAGCCCAGGCCTCGTGAATCCTGTTAATGATGACACGGCTCCTGAGCCAAATGACTTTCCACAGGCCCGGTGACTCACACGTTGATTGATCCCTCAGGATGTGTTTGTCGGCCTCCCTTTGGTGTAACCAAACCCAGAACCTGAGCTCCTTATCTCACACATCTTACAATCAGAAGAAATTACTCAATTAAAACAATGGCATCAGTTATTGTAAGCTGGACCTCACCCAAAAGGCACAATGTTGTTTGATTTCTTAAGCTGCTTTTGCTTCTTTTTAAAATCTTGGATAAAGCACATTTTCATTCCTTTCCCTTTAATCAGTGGTGACCATCGGCTAATTTGTCTAACAGAACCTAATGCAGCGTTTGTCAAAAACTGCTTAGTCTAATGAGCGGTCACAGGGGGCCATGGCTTATCTTGGCAATGCCCCTGGATGGGATGCCATTCCAATGTGGGTCCCACTAACAGACTGTGAGGAGCTGGCTGGGATGGAGCACCTCCTGCAGACTGCTGGGACACCTAGGTCATTTATCTCTCTTGTCCTAGGCTAAGGGGTAAGAGATGTGGAGGCAACGGTGTCCCCTTGGTGCTCTTAAGGCTCATTCTGCAGCTCCATACCTGGAGATGGGGCTTTAACAGGTTTGGTTCCCCCTGTTGTAGGCCTGAAGCCCCCATCACTTCACTTCACTTCACACAATGGGATGGATGGCGGCCAGTGCCCTTACCCAGCTGGGATGCCTCTGTAATGGTAGGACAGGGGGAGATGGCTAATGAAGGGCCCTCGAGCTGCTGTTTGTCAGCCCCCCTGGAGGGCAGCAGCACCTTGGATTCCCACAGGAGTATAAGGGAGTCGGTATTTGTCGGCTCAGTCCTGTTGGGTTTCAGGGTTGCCACCAGGGGGTGCTGCAGGAGCTACAGAGCCCTGTTTGGATCTCACTAACGAGTCACCTGGAGTACCCCCAGGTGCAGCCTAAAAGGGGCCGCCGGCCATAAATCCAGGAGCCTGAGTCGGGAAAGAGGGGATGACACTTACCCGAGTGGGAGTGAAGGAGGAAGGACAGAAAGGAGAAGAAATGGCGTATTTAACAGCGTATTGCACTGCATGCTGGGACTGTGCATTGCATTAGTAGGGAAACATAAGGGAAGCGTTTCCCACCATAACTAAATGGGTGTATTGCTGCTGCACTTGTGCCTAGTGTCTGCTGCTAAATCTGTGCCAAGTTTCATTCAGACGCAGCGATCTGGTTTCGAGTTATCGTGTCCTCCAGAGCCACACACACCCACCCAGCCCGATGTGGTCAAATGGTGGTCACGGAGACCTCAGTGGAAAACTCCGCGCTCGGATGTCGACCCTGCAATATAAGTAGGACAAGTACAAATAAATGGACGGCTGGGGATGACACTTACCTGAGTGGGAGTGAAGGAGGAAGGACAGAAAGGAGAAGAAACGGCGTATTTAACAGCGTATTGCACTGCATGCTGGGGCTGTGCATTGCATTGGTAGGGAAACATAAGGGAAGTGTTTCCCACCATAACTAAATGGGGGTATTGCCGCTGCACTTGTGCCTAGTGTCTGCTGTGTCGGGTGTTTGGGGCGACTGGAGTGACCCCGGTGGTCACAACGAGGATCTCTCCACAGTTCCTGATCTGGTTGCCTGACTTCACTCTGCGTCCCCAGACTGCTTTGCTCTTGGGTGAGTTGTGGTTGTTGCAAACGTCTTCCATTTAAGAGTTATGGAGGCCTCTGATGGGGAAGAATGTTTCTGTCCCGTCTCTAAGCTCTGCTGGCAGTTTCTTGGACCTCATGGCCTGCTCTCTAGCCAGCTGTGTGTGTGCCTTTCCTTATCAACTGAACTGACCACCGGTGGACTCCAGTCGAGGGGCACAAACCTCTCAGTGATGATCAGTAGAATGGGATGTCCCTGAGCCAAGGCCAGGGCTCTGAATACTTGTGTTAGTGGGGCATTTCAGTTATTTCCATTTAATAAATGTGGCAAAAATTCCTAAGATCCAGTTTGTGATTGGTCATTCTGCCATACTGAGTGTTGCCTGAGCTCAAGGTTGCAGCAGAACAAAATGGGCCAAAAGTGAAGGGGGCTGAACACCTGATGAAGGTGCTATATAAGGTCCCACCGAAACATGTGCAGTCTCCTGGAGCGACAAGCCATCTTCTGGCATTTTCCACTTCTAAATCTGTGCCAAGTTTCATTCAGACGCAGCGATCTGGTTTCGAGTTATCGTGTCCTCCAGAGCCGCACACACCCACCCAGCCCGATGTGGTCAAATGGTGGTCACGGAGACCTCAGTGGAAAACTCAGCACTCGGATGTCGACCCTGCAATATAAGTAGGACAAGTACAAATAAATGGACGGCTGCTCCTGCCTCCATGACACAATGAAGGAGTCTACAGCTTGTGCGTGTTCAGCTCTTGATGGCAGCGACTGGAAGAAGAAGAATTCTGAATCTTCATGAGCAATGGTTTCCTGGATGAGAGTCAAGTTCAGGGTGACATGAATTTCTATTTTCTCCTTAAATGAATGAATTCCCTGCAGCAGATGACCGAGAGCCCTTTAGACGAGGGCTGACCGACCGCTAGTCCAATTAAGTAAGCAAGCAAGCGAATGCCTGTGACTCACCTATGTCTGCCTACTGCTGTGCCGAGCTGCTTGTTCTTCGCTCAGACAGAACAGTTACACTAAATTACTAAAATTCCCTTCAGCCATTTTTTTTACATAAAGGAAATATCATTAGAGGCCGTCGCACACGTGTGCTTGGAACGTCGGGCTCATCTAATGGTAATTCCACCCCGAGTCCAAAGTTGGCGCTGCTGCCCAATGCCTCTCCCCTCCTTTCAGACCTGGTGACCAGTGACATCACTTCCGGGTTCCGACCCCTTAAGCCCGCCTCTTAACTGGCTCCACCTCCACCTTGCCTGGGTCTACTTGTAGACTTTGTTTGAAAAGACGTCATACGAACCACACATGAAGTTTGTGTTTAGTATTTTGCTTTCAGCTATACTGGACTTGCAGGTGGATATGCCTCCCCGGCCCCCCACAGACCATCACTGACCCCCCACCAAACCAGTCATGCTAAACAAAGTTACAGGCAGCATAACGATCTCCATGGCTTCTCCAGACCCTTTCACGTCCGTCACATGTGCTCAGGGTGAACCTGCTCTCATCTGTGAAAACGCCAGTGGTGGACCTGCCAATTCTGGTATTATATGGCAAATGCCAATCGAGCTCCACGGTGCCCACTAGAGGACATCGGGCCCTCAGGCCACCCTCCTGAAGTCTGTTTCTGATTGTTTGCTCAGAGATATTCACACCAGTGGCTGGCTTGCCTACTGGTGGTCATTTTGTAGGCTCTGCCAGTGCTCATCCTGTTCCTCATTGCCCAAAGGAGCAGATACTGGTGGGTCCTGCTGATGGGTTAAGGACCTTCTATGAGGGGTCCTGTCCAGCTCTCCTAGAGGAACTGTCTGTCTGTCTCCTGGAATCTCTTCCATGCCCTAGAGACTGTGCTAGGAGACACAGCAAACCTTCTGGTAATGGCATGTATAGATGTGCCTGCCATCCTGGAGAAGTTGGACTACCTGTGCCAGCTCTGTAGGGTCCAGGTATCGCCCACCTCATGCTACCAGTAGTGACACTGACCGTAGCCAAATGCAAAACGAGTGACAAAACAGGTGAGGAGGAAAAAATGTCAGTGGCCTCCCTCCACCTGCTAAACCATTCATTCCTGTTTCGGGGGTCTCTCATTGTTGCCCCCCATCTAGTGCACCAAAGCAGCTGACACTGATGAACAAGCCCCTCTGCTACTTAACTGAGCAGATCAATAGCCCACAAGTGTCATTGACTTGATGCCATACTCTCATTAAAAAGGGTTCCTTTCATTTTTTTGAGCAGTATATATTTTGCCCTTTCTCTGTGCAGTTTGCTCCCTTCATTGTATCTTAATAATGACAATTAAAAACGAGCAGAGCAAATAACATTGAATCATGAAAGGCTGCATCTCCTTTAGCGTCAGACCCAGTAATTAGTAAATAATGGATTAATTAAACAATTAGAACACCTGAAAAAGTAGAATGAAAATCCAGCTGAAAATGTTAAAAAGAAAGAAAAATACGACACGCCCGCCCCGGCCACCTTTCTATTTAAAAATCAGACACCTGCCGATCGCGCGCGCAAGCCTCACAGGCGGCCAACGGCTATGCTGAGCTCCGGTAAGTAAACTTTATTAACTTAGAATACGAGATCTTCATCTCCAACTCAACCTCCATTACAACTGCAGATGCCGGCTTTCTATTCTAGGCGTGCGGCACTTAAAACGCCGGCGACGGACAGGATGTGGGGACACTGAAGCTGAACACGGGCACAAGCGCTCGTACCCTGGCCGTTATGCCGGCTCCACGTATGCGCAGACCCGCCGCGCCTCACAGCGCGCACCCGCGGCAGCGCCTTCAACACACAAACGGTAAGCGCGCTTCCTTTACGCGGGTTATAAACAACGATGTTTGGTTTGGTGTAACTTTAACTTAAATTGGTACTGCACGGAGTGTCACCATCCATCCTTTCTCTAAATGTCTCTTGTTGCCATCAGGCTGCAGGTTCAGGGGGTAAAAAGCAACCGATTTCCAAACTTTTTTATTCCTGGAATTTTAAACATTTTGAATTTTATCACTTGTGGAAACTCTACCAAATTTGAAATTATGTAATTATTCATTTTTGTAGTAATCTTAGGATTACACCAGTGGTCTTTTGCTGTATCTTATGGGTTTTGTACTCGCCTGTTGCAATAAATTTCCCTCTTGGATAATAAAGTCTGTCTAACCTAACCTTCTTTTTATTCTAAAACCTTGGTTTCTGTAACAAGTATTAAACAATGTTCAATATTTGCAGTCGAGGTTGCTGGATATCACGCTGGTACTGTGATTGCTGTGCAGAGTGGAGGCAGACCCTCTGTGTTTTTCCCAGTTGATTCTGTTCTGCTCTTACTCTGTTCAATGCTTGTATGGCCTGGGTGTTGGGCAGGGTCGTGGGGTCCAGCGTCTGTGGGGCATCTATTGGTGAAGAGAGATTCACAGATCTTAACTTTGCTGATGATGCTGATCTTCAGAGAGTCAATGGAGGTTCTGATCGGGGGTCTCGACAGACTGAGTGAGCATTCTGAGTGTCTGGGCTTGTGAGTGTCCTGATAAAAACCAAGAGCCAGGTCTTTAATGCCCACAAAGCCATGTCTGTTTGCGGAAGGAGTGTCAACCTCGTCATTGAGAGGTTTACTTACACCGGCAGTGACATTCATGTCTCTTGGTCTCTTCCTATGAAGTCAGTAGATGGATTGGGAGAACATGGGGGAGTCATGAGGTCGCTGGAAAGGGGTGTGTGGTGCTCCCGATATCTGCAAAAGGACGAAGGTCTTTAGAGTCCTGGTGCTTCCAGTCTTGCTATATGGTTGTGAGACATGGACGCTGTCCAGTGACCTGAGACAAAGACTGGACTCCTTTGGTATTGTGTCTCTCCGGAAAATCCTTGGGTACCATTGGTTTGACTTTGTGTTGCTCACGGAGTCCCGAATGAGGCACATGACCTGCATTGTGAGGGAGCGTCCATTACGGCACTACGGCCATGTGGCGCGTTTCCCAGAGCGTGATCTGGCTTGTAAGATTAGCATTGTTGAGGACCAGAGTGGCTGGACCAGGCCAAGGGGTCACCGACGTAACACCTGGCTGCAGCAGATGGAGGGTCATTTCTGGAGGGTGGGACTGGACCGCGTGTGTACCTGGGGGGGTTCCCAACCAGGATCCTTGTTTCATCCAACCAGGAGTTGTTTCATCATGTAGGGGTGTGGCAACACGGTGTACCGGTGCAGGCTCCCCAACTTGACTTGCCTTTCCTTGATATTCGTCGTCACCTGAGCACATTCCTGTAATGCCTGCTTCTCAGACTCGGCCCTTATTTTCGAGTCTCCTTTCTGGTTTTGAAGGCTGACATTCTCAGTGTGCGTCTTTATTCCATCTCGTGTGTCACACATCTCTCTTGTTACGTCATCAAAGCCAAACTGACCAATCGGATTGCTTGGAGGGACTGGACAAACAGCCCTTCGAGGTTTTGCTAATGGTTACCGGGATTAAAGGGTAAGTTGCCTTTCCTTTTTGATTCTCTATCATGTAATGCGTGTATGATTTCAAGAAGATCTCTCTGAGTTAAGAAGTTCAAACGACAGCCCTCTGCCAATTAAATCATGAGGCCCTTCTTTTGGTACTTGAGGGGTCCTAGTCTGGCGCATTTTCAGGAACATGGCGTTACGGTCACTGGGCTTGACTAAATGCACCTATACGCTGGACCGGACCCTCAGAATGAAATCCCCCCTGACCTCACTTCCGGCTCCAGCCCTCAAAGCACACCCCTTCCTGGTTACCCTCTATAAATCTGCCATATTCTGTGTAATTGTCAGTTCAATTGTAGACTCTGTCTCTTAAGATTACTCAGATTTTGCTCAACGTTTAACCTTTTTTTTTTTTTTTAAGCATAACTGGTGGATACCCCAAAACTAAATCCTGGTTTTGTTGGCTTTCTTACAATGGTTAAGCAATACTGTGCTGTGAGTTGCCATTTGTGCTGTCAGACGCGTGAGCTAAAGCAGACGATTTTGGAAACGTGATGTTAGTTTCATGAAGTTTAGATGCGTGCCAGAGAGCTTCTCACAACCCCTGGCCCTAGTTACACAAGCACGCCTCGCTGAAGCCTCCTTGAGACGGTCCCACCCTGTAAACAGAAGCAAAGATGGGGGGATTGTGCAATTGAAGTCAGTGTAGCTACTCCTCGTTAGCTGCTTTGGGAAGTAATTGGGACGATTTAACTGTGCAGAGCACTGAAGGAGTGGAGGATCAGTTTAGGACGTCTAGCTGGAGGTCAGTTAATAGGAGATCCTTTTATGTCTTAACGGGACAGCTGAGGGTGCACATGATTAGATTAGGGCAGTGGTCCCAAACTCCAGGGGCCTCATGTATGAACGGTGCGTACGCACAGAAATGTTGCGTAAGAAC
>JANRMT010062841.1:6362685-6380604 GCA_026402145.1 Polypterus bichir lapradei | reverse complement strand
TAAACCCACTAAGTCTTTTGCAGGAGTTTCTTTCTGTCAGTTAGCGTCTCCCATCTTGCATTTATAATTAAAGCTCCTTGTGCCCACATGTTGTACTTAGCTACTGGCCAAACACACGAGCCTGATGGACTGAATGTTCTGCTGTGGTTTGTCACATTTTCTTCTGTTCGTGTGTTACGTTCAGCTCTGATGGTCATGCAGGTCTTTTGTTTTTTGCTGCCTCCTCAGCATTTGCCTTTTCCTCCAGTTTTATGATCATCTATGAATTTCTAAAGCCATACTAGCAATGACAGAATCAGTGTCATTAATACAGATCAGAAACAGCGGTGGTCCAAGGACAGACCCTCGAGGGACACTCCTGATTCGTTTATCCCATGTGGAGCGGCGTTCTCCTCTCCTCTTATCTTCTCACTTTGTTCTTCTCACGAAGCAACGCAGGAGCTTCCATGACTAAACTGATAAATCCTCATCTCTCCATTTTAGGTGATTGCTGAAGAGCTTTCTGGGAATGACGACTACGTTGAACTTTCTTTTAGTGCAAGAAAATTGGATGACAAGGTAAGAAGGCCTACTCCGGCCGTTTCATTTATGCATTTGAGGGATCATCCTTGTTCTTGTCACCTTCTCCCATTCCATGAACTCATTTCATTAACTACCCATTTGCAGTTTTTTCCATTCAGCTCTCTGCTCATGGCGGGATAACTCAGCGAGTTCTCCTAAAGTGAAGCAGTTGTGTGGGGCAGATGGCAGTGGAGCGCAGCAGGAAGACCGGAGAGGAGGGTCTGTGATGGTCCACGATTTGTTGTGGGCGACCTGCATAGCCAGTCTGCTACTTTAAAAAAGTGGATTGGTTTAAATAGTGAATTCATCTTGTAGCGCCACGCTGCTCCGGGTGCCAACAGACTTACATGCCCTTTACATCGCATGCTTATGTACAGTCGTGTGAAAAAGTAAGTACACCTCATGGAAATGATTGACTTTTTCAACATATTTGAACGGTGTAATGGAACCAGGGCCGTCTGCGAGCCCCAAACCCCCAAACACGATCACACCAAGAGTTCAAATAAAGAAGAGTTTATTAAACACGCCTACACAAAGTTTCAAAAGCACACAAACACAGGTTCTCTCCCACTCTCTCTTTCCGTACTTCCTTCTTCCTCTCGCCACACTGCCCTCCTCCACTCACATGTCGCTCTACGTCCTCCCAGCTCCGACTCGCCTGGATAAGGGAGTGCGGCCCATTTTACTTCCAGTGCCAGGGCTACTGCCCGATGGAAGACACTTCCGAGTCATATGGATATCCCAAATTTTGGTGGAGTGTATCTCCCTGCTGCTGCACCCCCTTGTGGCACCCACGGACCCCAGCTGGGTTGTGCTGACGGACTACAACACCCAGCATTCCCTGCTGGATCCTGAATGGGCACCAATATGGAGGGCTGCTGCCATTACTTGGTTTTCTGAAATACTTGAACAGGATTCTGTCATTTATTAACCCTTTAATACTTCTAAAAAAGAAGCTATATTTTAATATGGAAAGCGCTCCAAAACGCTTTATGTGCAGTAAGTATAGTACCCCCTTAAATGGCAATGTGACCCCTAAGTCTAATTTTTTCTAATTATTTTCTTCATGCCAAGCTTCACGTTGTTTTTCTTTTGACAACTGTTCAATGCTTACATGGACTCGGCGTTGGGCAGGGTCATGGGGTCCAGCGGCTGTGGTGTTGGTGAAGAAAGATTCACTGATCTTGACTTTGCTGACAATGCTGTGATCTTCATGGAGTCAATGGAGGCTCAAATGTTCGAGGGTCCTGATAAAAACCAAAGAGCCAGACCTTTAATGACCTCTTGGGCACGGCCATCAACAGTGTGTCTGAGAGAGTGTTGACCTCATCATGAGGTTTACTTACCTTGGCAGTGACATTCAGACTCTGGTGACTCTTCCTATGGTGTCACTAGACAGACTGGGAGAGCATTGGGGTCATGAGGTCACTGGAAAGGGGTGTGTGGCGCTCCCGATATCTATGCAAAAGGACGAAGGTCCAAGTCTTTAGAGTCCTGGTGCTTCCTGTTTGTGAGACGTGGACGCTATCTGGTGACCTGAGGTGAAGACTGGACTCCTTCATGTGTGTCTCTTCAGAGAATCCTTGGGTAACCGTTGGTTTGACTTTGTGTTGCTCACGGAGTCCCGAATGAGTCACATGACCTGCATTGTGAGGGAGCGTCATTTACACCACTATGGCCATGTGACTCAATTCCCTGAGGGTGATCCGGCTTATTGTTGAGGACCCGAGTGGCTGGACCAGGCCAAGTGGATGCATATGTAACAGCTGGCTGCGACAGACAGATGAGTGGGACTGGACAGCGTTTCTGCCAAGGGGGTTGCCAAGCAGAGGGTGATGGTGCGAGGAACCTCATCAGAATTGGCAGATGTTAAGAGTGGTGACCAGCAGGGGGCAGTGCTAGGGCCGCTGCTATTTTTAATACATATAAATGATTTAGATAGGAATATAAGTAACAAGCTGGTTAAGTTTGCAGATGATACCAAGATAGGTGAATTAGCAGATAATCTGGAATCTGTTAAATCATTACGGAAGGACTTGGATAGCAGACAGGCTTGGGCAGATTTGTGGATGGTGAAATTTAATGTCATTAAATGTAAAGAATTACACATAGGAAGGAAAAATGGGAGGTTTGAATACACAATGGGTGGTCGGAAAATCGAGAGTCCACCTTATGAGAAGGATTAGGAGTCATAGTGGACTCTAAGCTATCAACTTCCAGCCAGTGTTCAGAAGCCATTAAGAAGGCTAACAGAATGTCAGGTTATATAGCGCCTTGATGTGTGGAATACAAGTCATAGGAGGTTCTGCTCAAGCTTTATAACACACTGGTGAGGCCTTATCTGGAGTCCTGGGTGCAGTTTTGGTCTCCAGGCCACAAATAGGACAAAGTAGCGGTAGAGAAGGATTTAGGAGTCACAGTGTACTCATCACTATCAACTAACAGACAGAGATCAAAGCCATTAAGGAAGCAAACAGACTGTCAGGTTATATAGCGCCTTGATGTGTGCAGTACAAGTCACAGGAGGTTCTGCTCAGGCTTTATAACACACTGGTGAGGCCTCATCTGGAGTCCTGGGTGCAGTTTTGGGCCCACCAGACATAGCAGCACTAGAGAAAGTCCAGAGAAGAGCAAATGGGCTGATTCCAGGGCTACAGAGGATGAGTTATGAGGAAAGATTAAAAACACCTGAGTCTAACACTTTCATTAGGTTGAGGTCTTGTTAGATTTTAATTCACAATGGGAGGTCTGAAAATCGAGAGTCCACCTCATGAGAAGGATTAGGAGTTGCAGTGGACTTGACACTATTGTGTTCAGAAGCCATTAAGAAGGCTAAGAGAATGTCAGGTTATATAGCGCCTTGATGTGTGGAGTACAAGTCACAGGAGGTTCTGCTCAAGCTTTATAACACACTGGTGAGGCCTCATCTGGAGTCCTGTGTGCAGTTTTGGGCCCACCAGACATAACAGCACGAGAAAAAGAGAAGAGCTGATTCCAGGGCTACAGGGGATGAGTTATGAGGAAAGATTAAAAGATCTGAGCCTTTACAGAAGATGAAGAAGTGACCTTACTGTAGTGTTTAAAATGATGAAGGGAATTAGTCCAGTGGATCGAGACGGTGACTTTAAAATGAGTTCATCAAGAACACGGGGACACAGTTGGAAACTTGTGAAAGTGAAATTTCACAAACATTTGGAAGTTTTTCTTTACACAAAGAACGATAGAATAAGCTACCTAACTAGTGTGGTAGACAGGAGGACTTTAGGGATTTTCAAAACTCGACTTGATGTTTTTTGGAAAAATTTAGTGGAAAGGACTGGCGAGCTTTATTTGGCTGAATGGCCGGTTGTCATCCAGATTGTTCTAATGTTATAATGTCATTCTTCTTTTCTTGGATGTCCTGGTCTTGCCTGACTGTGTCTTCAGCTTTTGGTAACCGTGCCCTGTTTTCTGTAATCCTCTCTCCAAATTGACCTTTCTCTGAGTGATCGTCCCTCTTCTTCTCCTGACTCACCTTTTTTACTTCTTTTTTTTTTTTTTTTTTTTTTTTTGCAGGACTTTTTCAGCAAGTCAGATCCATTTCTGGAAATTTTCAGAGTAAATGATGACGCCACACAGCAGCTGGTGCACAGGACTGAGGTACATGTGAATCTTTTAAGCTTTGAATATGTCAAAAAATAAGTTAAGAAAATGATAGAAATCGCGTAGAGCTGTAAAATGGAGCTCGTTCATGGAAGGATGTGAGTCGAGTTGTTGTTGCAGTTTTTCGTTTTACCGTCTGTTAGATCTTGTGAGCTGTTTGGGATACTAAACAGCATTATCATGGCCTCCTACCGGTACATTCAATGGATTCAGAAAGTCCCCAGACCCCTTCATCTTCTGCACACTTTATGGTTCTCTTTCAGCCGCTCTTCCTCATGGATGACCTCAGAAGATCACTGACTTGCTTTCAGAGTTTCAAGCCTGCATTGTTCAATCCGAGATCTTTGTTATACCAGAAAGTCAATTTACGTTGGATTCAGAAAGTCTTCAGATCCCTTCGCTGTATTGTGTTGTACATTTCATTTACTCTTTGTGTGTGTGTGTCGTCGTTTTCCCGGCTCATCCTCGGGTACATTATCAGAGTTTTCAGGTTTCAAGAGGCTCCAGGAAGCAGCCAAGTTGCATGGAGCCGACCCGGGCTGTCACAAGTTGATTTAATTTTGGGTGGCACAGTGCTGCCCCACAATGAGGAGACCAGGGTTTAAATGTGCAGGTGAGGTGCGTTGTCATTGCTAAATCAGCCCGTGTGAGGGTTCAACTTATGCAATGGACTGATGTCCCATTCTAGGATTGTCCCTGCTTGGTGCCCAGGATGAAGTGCGTTTAGAAAAATGGCTGAATGGATAGTGTGACAGTACCAGGGGCATCAGCTACCCACAAAACCCCAAACACCTGAATACACAGAGAGTCCCGGGTTCAAATAAAGAAAGGTTTATTCCACAATACCTTCACAGTAGCACAAGCACCTGTTATTTCTTTCCACAGACCACAATTCTTCTCACCGCCACACTGCCCTCCTCCAGTCGAGTGTTGCTCCATGTCCTCCCAGCTTTGAATGCGCCTGGATAAGGGAGTGGGGTCCTTTTTATTATAGACCTGGGAAAACCTCGGGTGCCAGAGCCCTTGCCCGATGGAAGTACTTCATGGTCATATGGAAGTCCCACTTATTAGGAAGCAGCGCCCCCTTGTGACACCCATGGACCCCAGCAGGTCTCCTTTGCCGAACTACAACTCCCAGCATTCCCTGCTGGTACCTGAATGGGCACCAGTATAAAGGGTTGCTGCCATCTAGCACCTGGGGGGAATAGAAAGTTGAGCCTCCATGAAAAACCTGCCACTGGTTCCATTCCTTCTGAACTGGTGTGGTGCTGAGGTGTCACCCGCCACATGGCTGCACTTGGGCCCTAATCTGGGTTCCTGAGTTGGTTTGTCATGTGGTGGGTATGGCAATGTGTTGTATCAGTGCCTGCTCCTGTCCGCCTCCTTCCACTTCTGGTGGGCTGTCTGAAAATCTCTTCCGGGTCTGGCCTCTTTCTCTAGCCTGGGTGGGACGCCTGTCTGCCCTTCAGGAACCTCCAGTGCGGGTAAGGAACCGTCCCCTCTTCTGAATGCAATGCTGGTCCAGCCCATGTGGTTTAATTTTAAATGTACTAGGGGGCTCTGCACCCTGCCCGCTTTGCTTGCCCACCCCCGTGTTTGGTTTACCGGATATACAATTTAAAGAGATTGTTATTTTCATGGGAATTGTTACATATGCATTATTTTCACTTTTACTTTAAAAACTTTTGTAAAAACAATACTTGTCCTTTATTTCTGGCCCCGGGCGTGGTTACATCTCTTTCTCGCAGGACGTATAACGCTGCTCACGTTGTGGGGGGGGGGGTTTGGGCGGCTGAGCGCACGCTAAGGAGATGCCGTCGGATCATCTGCTGGCTTTCTGCTGCTGGCGAGCTGCGTGTTCTGCTTGTTGCTTGTCATTGTTTTAAGAGCTGGGAGCACATGATGCATGTCTGCCACAAGCAATCCAACAACTGCGAGGTTAGATGTCTGTGGACTTGTTTTAAATGATGGCTCACTGCCTTGTCTCGCGTGACGTTGTAAAAACAATGCTTGTCCTTTATTTCCAGTCCCCAGCGTGGTTAAAATGTCTTTCTCGCAGGACGTATAACGCTGCTCGCGTTGTGAAGGGGGGTCAGCGTCGATCATTTTAAAGCCTGTACAGCCGCCGTCCTTTTTGTCACTTCGTGTCTTTGCTGCTCGCGTTGTGATCGCTTCCCCGTGATCATAAATTTACACGTGACCGAATTGTGTTTTCTTAGAAATTAAACTTGTTGTTGCTTTAACTGTTGCGGGACCACAGATTCTCATAGCGTATGGTCCATTATTGTGTACAGTGCATCCAGAAAGTATTCACAGCACATCACTTTTTCCACATTTTCTTATGTTACAGCCTTATTCCAAAATGGATTAAATTCATTTTTTCCTCAGAATTCTACACACAACACCCCATAATGACAACGTTAAAAAAGTTTACTTGAGGTTTTTGCAAATTTATTAAAAATAAAAAAATTGAGAAAGCACATGTACATAAGTATTCACAGCCTTTGCCATGAAGCTCCAAATTGAGCTCAGGTGCCTCCTGTTTCCCCTGATCATCCTTGAGATGTTTCTGCAGCTTCATTGGAGTCCAGCTGTGGTAAATTCAGTTGACTGGACATGATTTGGAAAGGCACACACCTGTCTATAGAAGGTCCCACAGTTGACAGTTCATGTCAGAGCACAAACCAAGCATGAAGTCAAAGGAATTGCCTGTAGACCTCCGAGACAGGATTGTCTCGAGGCACAAATCTGGGGAAGGTTACAGAAAAATTTCTGCTGCTTTGAAGGTCCCAATGAGCACAGTGGCCTCCATCATCCGTAAGTGGAAGAAGTTCAAAACCACCAGGACTCTTCCTAGAGCTGGCCGGCCATCTAAACTGAGCGATCGGGGGAGAAGGGCCTTAGTCAGGGAGGTGACCAAGAATCCGATGGTCACTCTGTCAGAGCTCCAGAGGTCCTCTGTGGAGAGAGGAGAAACTTTCAGAAGGACAACCATCTCTGCAGCAATCCACCAATCAGGCCTGTATGGTAGAGTGGCCAGAAGGAAGCCACTCCTTAGTAAAAGGCACATGGCAGCCAAAAGGCACCTGAAGGACTCTCAGACCATGAGAAACAAAATTCTCTGGTCTGATGAGACGAAGATTGAACTCTTTGGTGTGAATGCCAGACGTCACGTTTGGAGGAAACCGGGCACCGCTCATCACCAGGCCAATGCCATCCCTATAGTGAAGCATGGTGGTGACAGCATCAGGAACTGGGAGACTAGTCAGGATAAAGGGAAAGATGACTGCAGCAATGTACAGAGACATCCTGGATGAAAACCTGCTCCAGAGCGCTCTTGATCTCAGACTGGGGCGACGGTTCATCTTTCAGCAGGACAACGACCCTAAGCACACAGCCAAGATATCAAAGGAGTGGCTTCAGGACAACTCTGTGAATGTCCTTGAGTGGCCCAGCCAGAGCCCAGACTTGAATCCGATTGAACATCTCTGGAGATCTTAAAATGGCTGTTCACCGACGCTTCCCATCCAACCTGATGGAGCTTGAGAGGTGCTGCAAAGAGGAATGGGCGAAACTGGCCAAGGATAGGTGTGCCAAGCTTGTGGCATCAGATTCAAAAAGACTTGAGGCTGGAATTGCTGCCAAAGGTGCATCGACAAAGTATTGAGCAAAGGCTGTGAATACTTATGTACATGGGATTTCTCAGTTTTTTTATTTTTATAAATTTGCAAAAACCTCAAGTAAACGTTTTTCACGTTGTCATTATGGGGTGTTGTGTGTAGAATTCTGAGGAAAAAAATGAATTTAATCCATTTTGGAATAAGGCTGTAACATAACAAAATGTGGAAAAAGTGATGCGCTGTGAATACTTTCTGGATGCACTGTAAATCTACGTTTTGTGCATTGAATGATAAAACTCTCTGGCCCTTCTATAACAATGCAACCTGTAGGCTGGGGGCAGACGGGAAGAGCAAGCCGAATATTATGGTGGATTGAGAAAGTCTTCAGACCCCTCCGCTTCGTTGCATTGTAGGTTTCATTTGAAATGAATACATGTGCCATTTTTGCCCATCACTTTACACTCAGTAACCCATCATGAAAAAGTGAACAACATGTCTTCAGAAAGGTTTACAAATTAATGAGAAATCATAAACTGAAATCTCTCATTCCTAGAATTATTCAAACCTGTCATTAAGTACATCGTGGAGGCCCTTTTGGGCTGCAATTCCTGTGTCAAGTCTCCTTGGGGAAACCTCTATAAGCTTGGCACACCTCGATTTGGGCAGTTGGTCCCAATCTTCCTGGCAGATCCAGGCAGGCTCTGTTAGATTGGACAGGAGGGGCCCGTAAGTGGCCATCTTCAGGTCTTTCCAGCACATGGCTTTGGCTGGGCCACTGAAGGACACCCAGTTACTTGTCCCAAAGCCACTCCAGCATTGTCTTGGCTCTATGCTTCAGGTCATTATTGTGCTGAAAGGTGAACCGTCTCCCCCTTGTCTGAGGTGACATGTACTCTGGAGCAAGTTTTCTTCAAGGACCTCGCTGGGTTTGGCTGCATCCACCTTTCCTTCACATTTGACCGGTGTCCTCATCCCTAATGCTGGCGGTGGCATCGCCATCTCTATAAAATTTCAACAGCTGGCTCTCTGTGCCCAAAATGAATCGTCTAAGCTTCTACATCTAGGGCAGGGGACCCCAACTCCGGTCCTGGAGGGCTACAGTGGCTGCAGGTTTTCATTCTAACCCTTGTTTCATTGTTAATTAAACCCATTCTTTAATTCCATGGCTTGTTTCTGCTCTCATTGTGCAATAGCAGACATTTCTGAAATTGTTGATTTTCTCTTTTCTGGGAGCACTGGGGTCCTGAGCAGATCAACATTCCTGAGACCTTCACCGTTCTTTATTTTCAGATATTGTATGATGGACACCAGTTGTTTTGGCTCATTTTGTATCTCACTATTGTCCATCCATCCATCCATTATCCTACCCGCTACATCCTAACTACAGGGTCACAGGGCGGTCTGCTGGAGCCAATCCCAGCCAACACAGGGCGCAAGGCAGGAAACAAACCCCGGGCAGGGCGCCAACCCACCGCAGGGCACGCGCACACACACACACACGCACCAAGGACAATTTAGATTCACCAATGCACATAACCTGCATGTCTTTGGACTGTGGGAGGAAACCCACGCAGACACGCGGAGATCATGGAACATGGAGAACAGGACATCTCACTATTGTTTGGCTGCCAGTTGAGGGAAAAGAAACAATTAAGGGGGCGGAGTCTTCAAGAGCAAGTCAACTAAAATGAATTCAAAAGAAGTTAATTAGCAGCAAAAACAGGTCACTCATTAAGAAAAGGGTGAGAATGAAAACCTGCAGCCACTGAGGCCCTCCAGGGCTGGAGTTGGGGTCCCCTGGTCTATATTTTCCACAAACCCTGAATGTCACCCTTCTCCTTAAATGATAAAAGGGAAAAATTGAAGTTGTTGTCTATGCTATTCCACTTAAGTATCTAGGTTACGTTTCTAGATTACATTTCTTACGGTTTCTATCTGTTATCTCATTCATTGCGCATATATACATACATACATACATACATACATAAATAACGTACATAACGGTCATTATGTACACGCCTATCTGACTAACAGCTCATGTTTCTCTCCAGCTGTCTCTCGACACTGCTGTCACACAGAGCCAACAATAAGAACAGTCCATTACCTTTAACTTACATTATACTTCAAAGCGAAAGAAAATTCACCATCACCGCTAACTTAAAACATTTGGCTCTTACAAGTATTATTATTATTATCACTGCCCTACTTTCAGTGTACTAAGATACGCTGGTGCTATCGCCAGACGTCTCCAGCTTTGCACTCATCTTATTGTTCAGTTGAGGACTTGTCAAGAATTCGGGCCGTGCCAAGGAGTTTGATCGTTTGGATCTTCATTGTCCTGACTCTACATGGGAGTTTATCCACCTGTTGTTAGAATTTGTTCTTGATGAATCCCAGAGCCCCTAAAACTGCCAGAGCCTCTTGTTCCACATGCGTCTGACTTCCATCTCAAAGGTCTTCATACTTGACGATCTTCTCTGCCTCCTTGATCAGGACGGTGTTGTTGTCTGGGATCATCATATCATATATCACACGTCAACATTGCTGCTACTTCTTTGTCTTGTCTTTGCACAATGTCTTGCCTTGTTTGTGTTTTAATTTTAAATGTACATTTCAAATCTATTTTTTATTTATTATTTGCACTTCATGTTGTTACACTGTGGACCCTGAGCTTCTCATTTTCGTCTCTCTGTATACTGCAGGACTGCAGCACCGCCTGAGTCAGTAATAAGAGAGATGTCGTTGAATACTTTAAGGAGGGCCGTCTCAACACCACGATAACTCCTAAAGCCAGATTGGTAGATCTCAAGTAAATTATTGGAGTTAAGGTGATCAACCAATTGATTATAAATAATTCTTTCTAAAATTTTAGCCATAAATGGCAGTTGCGAAATCGGGCGTAGATGTGTATGTGTAGATCTATGTACGTGTGTGTGTTAATCTTAATATACTTGACACTACGTGACACGTGCGCTTGCAGACAGTACTGCTAAGGAAGCAGCGTACTGATTATACTTATGTACGTACTTTGTATAAATCTGACGGATTCCACCAGGTGGCAGTGCAGGACATCACCATGGTGAGAAAACAACATCCATAAAAAATAAATGTTGAAAATGAAAATTCTTTGCATTCTGATGCTGTTGCCAAGTTGCAGAAACAAACAAATAAAGACAGCAACAGCGACACAGAAGATGGTATGTGTGCCAGCCATGATGTGTGGAGTTAAAATTCAGGCAGTGAACGGAGCACAGCAGGAGAAGAAGATGGATGTGACAGAAATGAGAAGGTTGAGGTGGATGTATGGAGTTACCATGAAGAACGGAAAAAGAAATGAGACAATCAGAGGACCAACAACAGTAGGAGAGACATCTCACAAAGGACAGGAAAGGAGGCTGAAATGGTATGGACATGTTAGGTGGAGAAACAATGAAGAGTGATGGGAATGGAAGAGAAAGTGAAGGAGGCCAAAGTCGTGTTGGATGGATAAAGTCAAAGAAGATCTGATGGAAAATTGTCTGACTGGTGAGGAGGTGCGGGACTGAACTGTATGGAGAAGATTGATGAGGCACTCCACAAAGAAGAAGTAGTAGAATTAACTGCTGCAGTGAATTCTTTGCAGGTTGGTTAAATCATGCATGCTTTGTGTAAGTCTAGTGGATTCCACCAGGTGGCAGTGCAGGACATCACCATGGTGAGAAAACCACATCTGGGTAAAATGATGTTGAAGATGAAAATTCTTTGCATTCTTATGGTGTTGCAAACTTGCTAAAACAAATAAATAAAGACAGCAACAGCGACACAGAAGATGGTATGTGACCAGCCATGATGTGCAGAGTTGAAATTCAGGCAGTACAGCAGGAGAAGAAGTTGGATGTGGCAAAAATGAGAAGGTTGAGATGGACGTGTGGAGTTACCATGAGGGACAGAAAAAGAAATGAGACAATCAAAGGTCCGACAACAGTGGTAGAAACATCTCACAAAGGACAGGAAAGGAGGCTGAAATGGTACAGAGATGTGAGGAGGAGCAACAATGAAGAGTGATGGGAATGGAAGAGAAAGTGAAGGAGGCCAAAGTCGTGGTGGATGGATAAAGTCAAAGAAAATCTGATTGAAAAGAGTCTGACTGTCGAGGAGGTGAAGGACTGTATGGAGATGGTTGATGAGGCACATGGACCCCACAAAGAAGTGGGACAGGATGAAGAAGAAGAAATATTAACTGCTGCGATGAATTCTTTGCAGGCTGGTAAAATCATTCCAAGTTCATACTTTGTGTAAATCTGGTGGATTCCACCAGGTGGCAGTGCAGGACATCACCATGGTGAGAAAACAACATCCGGGAACACAGTTGTTAAAGATGAAACTTCTTTGCATTCTGATGCTGTTGCAAAAACAAATAAATAAAGACGGCAACAGAGACACAGAAGATGGTATGTGAGACCTTTAAATGTATTACACCATTACAATGGGGGATATGTGACGCTTCTATTGCCTATGCGAAAAACGAATGAAGAGAAAAACACCAGGAACATTTTCACATGTTAGTATTTAAGTTTGATGATTTGATTCACCACATCGAACCATTCATCAAACATTGAAGCATGCACTTTGATCCTATTGGAGCTGCAATGTGGCTTGCAGTAACACTGCGTGATCTTGCACTGGACGAATCCCCACTTCTTAACTTGATCATTTTCCGCGTTCCACGGGCATATCTGTCTCGAATTTGCTTCCATTTTGTCTCGCATGGTTTCAAATTCACTTTCAATTTGATACAAGCTGTTCTGACAGGCACGTCTGTCACTATGAAGTTGTTGATAGTAAATAAAGATATTGACGTCAGGTACCAACTTGAACGCACTGCAGGTCAGGACAGGGCAGGTTGGGGAGCAGTCACTGGTATAGTGCATTCCCATACTCACCACATGACAGAACACCTCAGGATCCCATTTGGCAACCCCCCAGGCAGAAATACAGTCCAGTCCCACCTCTAAATATCCAAATATCCAAAATCCCAAATGCATTCTGGTTTCAGGCATTTTGGATTAGGGGTACTCAGCCTGTACCACATTTCTTGTCCAATAACATAAGAACAGGTCTGGTCAGGTTGGGGAGCCTGTACTGGTACAGCACGTTGGAGCACACACTGCACGAAGAAACAGATGGTATCCCGGTTGGCAACACACCCCTCCAGGTAGACACACGGTCCAGTCCCACCATCCAGAAATGACCCTCTATCTGCCGCAGTTAGGTGTTACATGGGTGTCCCCTTGGCCTGGTCCTGCCATTCTGGTCCTCAACAATGAGGATCCTGTGAGTTGATCACCCTTGGGATAATCGTGCCACATGGACATAGTGGCGTAACTGACACTTCCTCACAATGCAGGTCATGTGCCTCAGTCGGGACTCCGTGAGCAACACGAAGTCAAACCAGCAGGACCCAAGGATTCTCTGAAGAGACACACATGAAGGAGTCCAGTCTTCATCTCAGGTCACTGGATAGCGTCCATGTCTCACAAACAGGAAGCACCAGGACTCTAAAGACTTGGACCTTCGTCCTTTTGCTGATATTGGGAGCGTCACACACTTCCTTCCAGCGACCTCATGACCCCCCTTCCTCACCCAATCCATCTACTGACTTCATAGGAAGAGTCACCAGAGTCATGAATGTCACTGCCGAGGTAAGTAAACCTCTTGAGGAGGTCAACTTTGATTCAGTTGAACGCACTGCAACCCCTCAAATTCTTGCTGGTACTGCAACTCATGCACGGGTTGTGTTAATTTCTGACGACGTGCTCAGAGGATGCGTCAAAAGAGCACTAGGAATGCATGGCAGCCATGATGCATGTGTGTAAGCATTCTGAGCATCAAGTATAACCCGGCCTTAGGGTGTGAGAGTACATCAATCTGGTAAAAATATCATGATAATCGAGTCTGTAAGTGTACTCAGTACAAGTGTGGGTCAGAGTGCAACAATATGACTTCCATTACTATCTACTGGCTGTTTTAAGATGTTCTTCTGGTCGTATCTGCTATTGAGTGTTTGGTCCTGAGCTGCTATGATTAAGCTTTCTGTCTCTCCCTTAAGACCAGAACTGCAAAACCATTTCATAGATACCTACTTATTGATGAATATTATTATTATTATTATTATTATTATTATTATTTTAATTCTATATATTTTATACAGTAACTGGAAAACAAGGTGTTAAATGGTGTTGTAATGCGAATTTTATAAAGACGGACTGGTGTCAAAAATTACACTAAGTTGTGTGCTGATTCAATAAAATTAAAATTTAGGCCAACTGAATTAAAAAATGACAGAATATTCTTGCAGGCTGCAACATTCCCTCCTAATAAATAACATTTCTGTTTATTTTCTGTATTTGGAATTTTAATTGTGTGATTGTATTTAGGCATCATTAGGAACATCCATCCATCATCCAACCCGCTATATCCTAACACAGGGTCACGGGGGTCTGCTGGAGCCAATCCCAGCCAGCACAAGGCGCAAGGCAGGAAACAAACCCCGGGCAGGGTGCCAGCCCACCACAGGGCACACACACACACCAAGCACACACTAGGGACAATTTAGGATCACCAATGCACCTGACCTGCATGTCTTTGGATTGTGGGAGGAAACCGGAGCAGACACGGGGAGAACATGCAAACTCCACACAGGAAGGACCTGGGAAGCGAACCTGGGCATCCTTACTGCGAGGCAGCAGTGCTACCACTGCGTCATTAGGAGCATGCAAATTAGAATTTCATTGTATTATGGACAAATTCAAACAAGGTTGAACTTTGTGTTATCGAGGAGTGAAATTTGACAAGTTAGGTTGGTTTTCTCTCACACCTTAAAGGATGAGTTTGATATTTTATTACGGTTTTTAAGTTTTTTTTTTTTTAGATATTTCTTCATAAATATGGTATGTTTGCATTTACCATGTGAAATTGTGTTCCAAAGTCCAGCGTTTTCTGTTAAATTTAAATATCAGCTGCGCACTGGTGCTTTACAATGGAGGCCATGGGGCATGAAGCACCACCTGAAAATAAGAGCCTAAAAACATATCGAGTACGCCCTTCTTCGAGTTTCGATGAGCGAAAACATACGTTCCATGTTTCCAATGCATGTTTGTGACAACAAAAGGCATCTGGAAATAATTTTTGTATCACACACTTCTGGTACTATTTTTCTCAAGATAAGGATACGTTTTCTATTGGCTTGTGGGAGTTCTAACGTAAATATGGAAGTGAATCAAAACCAACTACGTGACACAAACAGTTGGCTGCGATTTGGTCTTTCAAGAGGAAACCAAAACCCGGGGGTGAGTTATGAGGAAAGATTAAAAGAGCTGAGCCTTTACAGGAGATTAAGAGGAGACCTGAGTGAAGTATTTAAAATGATGAAGGGAATTAGTCCAGTGGATCGAGACGGTGACTTTAAAATGAGAACACAGGAACACAGTTAGAAACTTGTAAACGGGAAATTTCGCACAAACATTAGGAAGTTTTTCTTCACACAGAGAACCACAGAGATTTGGAATAAGTGTCAATGCAATACAATACAATTTATTTTTCTATAGCCCCAAATCACACAAGAAGTGCTGCAATGGGCTTAAACAGACCCTGCCTTTTGACAGCCCCCCAGCCTTGACTCTCTAAGAAGACAAAGACAAAAAAAAAACCCTTGTAGGGATAAAAAATGGAAAAAACCTCAGGAAAGACAGTTCAAAAAGAGACCCCTTTCCAGGTAGGCTGGGCGTGCAGTGGGTGTCAAAAAGAAGGGGGGGGGGGCAATACAATACAATACACAGAACAGAACACAAGCCATTCTCTATACAATGTAATAGTGCAAAAAAAAAAAATTTTACAAATACAGAGCAGAATTCAACAGTAGATGATATCACATAATAGGATTTGGATTTGTTGAGAGTCCTGGAGACCTCGGCCATCAAGCTGCCTCCCCCTATTGGCCATTCCACAGATGAGACAGCCAATCCGATGACGGGACCCTTCTACCCGACAATTCCTGTGATCCTCCATCAGAGATGACTTTTCCTTAGGCAGGCAAAACAACTTGGCAGTTGGGCAGTGGCACCAAGTGGCACAATTGAGTACTGACAAGAGAAACAGAATAGGTGAGGGTTAGTAACAAATTCTAACTATCATATTACTTATGTTTTAGTGCTCATGACTAACAACAGAAATGCAGTCTGTACAGTTAATCAGCAGCTCTAGGCAGGGTGTGCTAAACTGAATTTGTGAGGATTTGAAAGCTGAGACCGAAGGGGCATCTCTTATAGTAACAGGCAGCCCAGTCCACAGTTTAGGGACCCTGTAACTAAAAGCTCGACATCCCACTGTTATTTTATTAACCCCTGGAATCCTAAGCAGACCGTCATCTTGAAATTTTATTGTGCGTTCTGGTTTGAAAGTCAGGATAAGTTCAGATAAGCAAGCCGGACCTCTGCCATTTAATGCTTTATATGTTAAAAGGAGGATTTTGAAATCTGCCCTAAACTTAACCGGGAGCCAGTGTAAGGATTTAACCAAGTAGTGTGGTGGTGGACAGCAGGACTTTAAGGTCCTTCAGAACTCGACTTGATGTTTTTTTTAGAAGAATTAAGTGGACAGGACTGGAGAGCTTTGTTAGGCCTGTACTTGCCCAGATTGTTCTAATGTTCTTACAAAGAATTTAGCCTCCAAACAAATTTAAACATCCCAAAAATATGTCAAAAGCCTTGCAAGTACAAGGGTCTCCACAAAATGATAATAATAATAATAATAATACATTTTATTTATATAGCGCCTTTCCCATGCTCAAGGCACTTAGAGAATATAAGAAAGAACGGCAGGGTATACAGTTCTCTCATTTCCGGCGCCGCATCCGAGTGGCAGCCTTTTCCAGCAGCTCCGTATATGACTTTATCTTTTTACCTTTTTATCTCTATTTTTCTCTCTATTTCACTGATCACTTCTACCACTTTCTTTTATGTGAAATTGCTCCCTGGATACTTTTTACTATTTTACTACTTGACATGGATTTTTACACTCCGAGAATCGCCTATTCAAGTAGTCAGCTTAAAGCACTGAGAAGAAATGCTCATGCCAGTGTGGTTCCTTATTTACCTGACGAGGTAAGAAGACGATATCGGGGGAGCCGAGCCGGCGCAAAGATAAAAGATAAGATTAAATCGAGACAACTTGAGAGAAAATGGCGTTATAAACCGTCGGTGCCTTCTGTGATCTTGGGAAATGTGAACTCACTACCAAATAAGATCGACGAACTGGCTGTGCTGGTGAAAACTGTCAGAACCTACAGAGAATGCAGCTTGCTGTGTTTTAGTGAAACGTGGCTAACAACTACCATCCCAGATGCTAACGTGGAGCTACCCGGGTTTAGCACAGTTAGAGCGGACAGAGACGCAAGTACCTGCGGGAAGAAGAAAGGAGGAGGACTCGCTCTCTATGTCAATACAAAGTGGTGCAACTCAGGACATGTAAACGTTAAAATCTCCAATTGCTGCAGGGACATCGAACTGTTGGCCGTAAGTCTGCGTCCCTATTACTTGCCCAGAGAGTTTGGACACGTGATTGTTGTAATTGTTTACATCCCTCCTCAAGCGAACGCGGAGATAGCGAGTGACATCATCCATTCCGCAGTTGCTAAGTTACAAATGCAGCACCCTGAGGCACTTGTGCTAATCGCTGGAGACTTTAACCATGTAACGCTGGACAAAACATTACCTGCCTTCTCCCAGTATGTGGATTGTAACACCAGGGGAAACAGGACTATCGACCTACTGTATGCAAACGTTAAAGACGCATACACCGCCACCCCGCTGCCTGCGCTTGGGAAAGCAGATCATAACCTGGTTCTGCTACAGCCTCAATACAAACCAAGAGTGAGGGCGCTACCGACAACCACACGCTCATTCAGGAAGTGGTCCCCTGAGGCAGAGCAGGCTCTGAGAGACTGCTTTGGAACTACAGACTGGGATATATTGCTGGGGTCACATAGTGTGAACATTGAAGAGGCTGTTGAATGCACAACTGATTACATCAACTTCTGTATGGACATTGTAGTTCCAGT
>JANRMT010062841.1:6346293-6359381 GCA_026402145.1 Polypterus bichir lapradei | reverse complement strand
ATAGATAGATAGATAGATAGATAGATAGATAGATAGATAGATAGATATGGAACTATATGATAGATAGATAGATAGATCTTATTGCAGATGTTGAAGGACGCCAGCCTTCTAGTGATGTATAGTCGGCTCTGTCCTCTCTTACACAGAGCATCAGTATTGGCCTGACGTGCTGTTGTGGTATTGTCATGAACTATGAATTGCACATTTTGTTAATAGATTATATCCTTATATTTTGATAAAATTCACGTGTTATCTTGCAGGTATTTAGCTGAATACCGTAATGAGAAAATCTGGTGTATTATTTGTATTAAATTCACAGTCCACACATACCGGTAACAGCGCTTCACGTAACCGGCCCCGCATGGGGTTAGTCAGCCCGAGGCCCCACACACCCCTTAAGGCCGCCTCTGCCTGGCTTGCTTCCGGGTGCCCATGCAGCACTTCCGCCACACACTATAAAAGAGGCCGCCTCACGCCATTCAGAGAGCCGGAGTCGGGAGGTGGAGGACAGAGCTTGTGTGGAGGAGTGAAGGCAGTAAAAGCGCCTGAGTGATATTGGTGATCTGTGCACTATGTGCTAATAAGAAAGGAATAAAAAAGGGTGTATTTCGCACTTGTGTCTCTGTGCCTGTGTGTGTCCAGAGCTGATTTCCACAAGTGTGGCATATTCGGCAGGATGATGGACTTCCTGAAGTACCTGGACACTGACCCCTAACATCAGCTACCAATATAAGCTGACATGACATCACCAGTGGCAGGGGCACCTACGAAAGTGGCAACTCCGCAAAGTCACACACTTTTTCTATCTCTGTGTCCCTTGAAGATGGTGGTCCTTTTTCAGGATTGCAAGCTACTAAAGGAGCATAAAATGAGCAGGAACCCATTGGGTCAGCACTGGCAGGCACCCCTGCAGAGCTGCAATATGTAACATCCCGGCCACTGGAAAGGAGGATGGACGGGTGTCCTGGCAGGGTGAGTTAGCAGTACCTTTCCCAGCGGGGAGGCTGTTATAGATGAAGGACGGTGGGTGACGTGTTTCCCCAACACACTTGGGTGGCACCCTCTTCCTGGTATGGCTCCTGTTTTAGGCTGCATGGGTGATGTAACTCTGGTGGGCAGCGTCACACACGTATGAATGGGAGACATCTTCAGGGCCTATTTATTAGTGGAAATCACACTCCGAGTCCAGAAGGTGGCGCTATCATGTTTGTCGTCTTGTCTTTCTTGCCCTCAGAATGAGGAGCTTTGACGTCACTCCCGCTTCTGACTACGGTCTACGGTTCCTTCCAGAACCACCTAAAAGGACACCACAACCGTCAGTCAGATGTAGGCTTGCGGCTGAGGAAGACAGTTTGCAGTTATCGTGTCTTTGTTGGCCACACTGTTAGGCCAGTTATACGGGTTCACTATCCGGTGTCCCAACTGAATGCAGTCGTTATTTGTTTTTCTATTGGGGTCCATGGGTGCTGCTACTGCTTTGGGGGGGGGCAGGCTATCCTGTCAATGAGGCCGCAGGTCCAGCACTTTACCTTCTCCAGGCGAGTCAGAGTCCAAAATGGAGCTCACTTGGCAGGAGTGGAAGAAAAGAGAGAGGATAAGAGAAAGGAGGAAGAAGAGAACTCTTCATTTTAAAGATATTGAGCTTGATGTAAAAAAAATAAGCCTTTTTTGAACCCGGGACTTTTGCCTCTGTGGTTCTTTCTGTTTTTTTTTTTTTTTCTCGATTACACCCCCTACAGGTCACAGCACCTTGAAGGGCTCATAAACTTTCAGGCAGGACTGCAGTTGAATTCTTACAATGGATCCATCTGCGGACAGTCAGCCCTCACGACGCGATACCCCCTGAAGATGGCACCGTGCAGCTTCTTCATCAGATGTGAGCAGCTTATTTTTTGCATTTTGCTGCCCTCTAGTGGGTAAAATAAAGTCTTTGCGGCCTGCCAAATTTCCTGGATGAATGTTGCCTGCATGTGCTATGGGCACGGGGGTCCTCAGGTTTAGCTCTGGGGGGGCTGCATTGACCCAATTCTCGCTGCTGAGGAATCTGTCACTTAAACAACATCTTTGAGCTTCATTTTAGAACATTAAAAAAGATGTTGAGGAGAAACAGGCCACTCCGGCCAAAAAGCGGAGAACTGAAGGTTATGTATTCCATGTGTCTGCGTGAAGAGGAACTTTTTAACATTTGTGGGAAGTCTGCGCTTAAAAAGTTTCCAACCGTGTCCCTGTGTTTTTATTGAAGAAGAACTTCCATGGACATAACTGGAGAAATTCCGGAGTCAGCCTCTGGGGTGTGTGGTAGGTGGCCCGGACACAGACAGGTAGACATGATTTTAATCACCCAACACACGTTTATTTACAATATACTTATTTACACAGGTGCACACAACCCCAAAACTCCCCCAAAATCCAGGCCTTTCTCTAATGCCTTCCTCTTCAGGTCCGCCTCCATTCCTCTCCTCCAAGACTTCGACTTTCTCCGCTCCCGACTTCAGCTATCGAATGGAGGGAGGCGGCCCCTTTTATACACACCCAGATGTGCTCCAGGTGCCTCCTTATTAGCTTCCGCTGGCACTCCCAAGTGTGGCGGAAGTACCAGCTGCGCACCCGGAAGCACTCCGGGTGTCTCTGGTCGTCTTCCCCCCCAGCACTTCCGGGTGTGGCGGAAGTGCTGAGGACCAGGGCTCTCCAGGCATCGGTGCGCCCCCTGGCGGTGACCACGGGCCCCTATAGGGTTGAGCTTCCATGCCACCAGAGTGGTTGCCCCCTAGTGGTCTGGAGGAGGGATAAGCCCTCCTGCGGTCCTCCTGGGTGTCCCGGCTGGGTACCACCCCCAGCCACATGCCACAGGTGTTAAATGGCCTTGGGAGCCAATCTTCTGGGACAATCCCCCCCGCCCCCCCATTTGATGTTAGGTGTCCATGAAATCCTGGACTCCATCTCCAAATTCAAAAGGTAAGCAACCCTCATGTCATCTGTGTGGCACACTAGTTAGTAAGGAACCGCATACCGTGGACTCTGAGCGTCTTCAGACCCCTTTGCTTTACTGTCTTGTAGATGTCATTTCAAAGGGTTAAATTGGACACTTTTGCTCCTCAATCCACACTGAGTAATCCAAAATGACAAACTGAACACAGTTTGTCAGGAAGGTTTGGTGAGAAGTTGAGCCCTTTTTTTGGCTAACTAGAAAGATTACAATATGCCAGCTTTCGAGGCAACTCAGGCGCCTTCTTCAGGCGAGATGTCATACAGAGACTGGAGTTCCCTGTGTTTATAGAGGTGGCAGGACAAATAACAACATTGGAAAACCTTTAAGTGAGACATCTTAAAAGTAAAAAATGAATAGACCTGTGACAATAGATGGCGCTATACCAGCGCTTAACTCAACACAGACAGACGCTAGAGGCACACCGATAAAAATGTTTCATTTTTCTTCACCTTGTGGGAAATGCCTTCTTCATTTCCTGCGGGCATAACACAATCCCACATGCACAATACCACACAATAGTGATTCTTCTTCTTCTTCTTCTTCTTCTCTTCTTCTTCTTCTTCTTCTCTTTTTACTCCCCCAATCTTCCTTGGCAAGCTTTGTCTTCCTCCTCCCGACTCTGGCTCACTGAGTATTCTTTGCTGGTCCCTTATATAAGTCAGAAGAAGCACCCCCTGGCAGCAGCCCCCGGATCCCAACAGGGCTCCATCTCCCATAAGCCCTGCGGGAGTCCAAGGCACCACTGCAACCCATGGAGGCTGCCATCTAACATCCCGGGGGAGGTAGTGTTCTGCCTTTAATTAGTAAAGGTGTTAAATTATTTAGATTAGATTAACTTTATTAATCCCAAGGGTACACGATAGAACACCTTAATTCCAAGGGGAAATTCAGAGGCATAATTTAGGTGGGTAGAAATGGAAGGACATTGTGGACAGGAGTTTGTAGGATTTTTTAATGATTAATAATTAATAAGACACCTAACCAGGGACGGCAAATTAATGCAGGTAATGATGAATAAAATCTCTGTTTCACATCCCAGCTGAGACTCTAGAAATATGAAGAGATCTGTACTATTAATGAATCATAAACCATAAAGCAAACCAGCATCTTCACTGATCAGCCAAGAAGAGATGCACCCCAGACCAGGAAGGCCCAGAAATCCAACTGCAGGTTAAATCTGAAGTCCAAAAACTGCCTTAACAGTTCAAAAGATAAAGAAACAGCTCAAATAATCAAGAGAGGGGATTACCACACACCCCAGGAGACTGGGTTTTCTTCAACAGGAAGCATGATGCCTTTTAATTAGAAAAGGTGTTAATTTATTTAGATTAGATTAGATTAGATGAATTTTATTAATCTCAAGGGGAAACTGAAATGCATAATTTACAGGGGTAGAAATAGAAGGACACTGTAGACATGGGGTTTTTTAAGATTTGTGATGATTAATAATCAATAAGACACCCATTCTGAGACGAAAAATTAATGCAGGTAATGGAGTGTAAAATCTCTGTTTCACACTCTGGCTGGGATGCAAGAAATATGACAAGATCCGTACAATTTATGAATCATAAACCATAAAGCAGACCAGGATCTTCACTGATCAGCCAAGAAGATAGCTCCAGACCAGGTCAGCCCAGAAATCCAACTGCAGGTAAAGTCTGAAGTCCAAAAACTGCCTTAACAGTTCAAAAGATAAAGAAACAGCTCAAATAATCAAGGGAAAGGATTACCACACACCCCTGACTTAAATGTGTGTGGGATTAAGAACTCTGAAGACTGGGCTTCCTTCAGCAGGGGGCATGAGTTTGGGAGTATGTGCTGATAGTGCGTTGCTGCACCCACTACACAAAGAATGATGCCTTTTAATTAGAAAGGGTGTTAGTAATTTAGATCAGATTGGAATACATTAGATTAGATAGATTTTATTAATCCCAAGGGGAAAATCAGATGCATACTTTACAGGGGTAGAAATGGAAGTTTATTGTGCACATGGGTTTGTAGGATTTTTGATGATTAATCATCAACAAGACACCCATCCTGGGATAGCAAATTAATGCAGGTAATGGGGTGTAGGATCTCTGCTTCATGCACTGGTTGGGATGCTAGAAATATGAAGAGATCTGTACGATTTATGAATCGTAATCCATAAAGCAGACCAGGATCTTCACTGATCAGGCAAGAAGAGATGCACTCCAGACCAGGTCGGCCCAGAACTCCAACTGCAGGCTAAGCTCAAAGAGGGGAAAACTGCTTTAATAGTTCAAAATATAAAGGAATATCTCAAGCAATCAAGAGAGGGGATTACCACAAACCCCCTGTTTTATAGAAATGAAGGATTTATTTAGCAATATAAAAAAGTAAAATACAAGAAAATGCTCAAAGGATCAAACAAAGGAGTTAGCTGAAAGGCAATCCACAGCAAAACAAGTCCCAATGCACAATCCAGGGGCCTCATTCATAAAACTTGTGTACGCACAAAAAGAGGCTCGAAATGTGCAAACGTAGCTTCCCATGCAAATATTGGGATTTATAAAAGAAAACTTGATTGAGGAAACATGCATATATTTACAGCAACTCCGAACCGGGCAGATGTGATATTTTGGAGAAACTGGGAAGTGATGACACACTCGATAAAGCTGGAAAATGCAGCCAAACCAGGGCACCTGCTCCTCTGTACAATGTCCACAAGGCACAAATACTGTAAGTAACGCTACCCGGAGTGCCATTTTCCACTTGCAAAAGACCTCCAGACTACACCCTGCGTGAACACAGCGCAAGACAGACCTTCTACTCAATGCCTTGGTTACATCTTGCATTGACCACTGCAATGCAATTTTGGCTGGCTTTGCCAATAAACTTCTTCTTCGACTCTACAGCCTAGGGGGCTCATGTATAAATGGTGCGTACGCACAAAAATGTTGCGTACGAACATTTCCACGCTCAAATTGTGATGTATAAAACCTAAACTTGACGTAAAGCCAAGTACATTTGCACGGTAGCTCATACCCTGGCGTACGCAAGTTCTCTGCTCAGTTTTGCAGACTGGCGGCACCCAGCGTCAAAGCAGTGCTACTGTTTCTGTGTGGTTATCCTTTCTTTTTCAGATCCACATCCCTGATGTGACTTTATAAATACAGTGGAACCTCGAGATACGAGTTTAATTCGTTCCAGCACTGAGCTTGTATAGCGAATTTCTCGTATCTAGAACAAACTTCCCCATTGAAAATAATGGAAATCCAGTTAATCCGTTCCGCACCCCCAAAAATATCAACATAAAAATCAATTTTCCTAACAAAAAACACTGATAAATAATATATACAAGTGAAACCTCGGTTTGCGAGTAACTTGGTTTACGAGTGTTTTGCAAGACGATCTAAATTTTTTAATTAATTTTGACTTGATAAAACGTGCGATGTCTTGCAATACGAGTAGTATGGATACACTTTGTCTGCCAAGCGTCATGTAATCATAACTGAGCTGATGGTTCTTCTCTCTTGTGCACGTCTCTCTCTCCTTATCTCTCTCGCTCGCGCACGCATCTCTCTCTCTCTCTCCTTATCTCTCTCGCTCGCGCGCCTCTCTCTCTCTCTCTCTCTCTCCTCTTGAGGGCAATCGTCTCCTATTCTCCATCTGCATGTCCGCGATATTTTTGGATACGCTTATACGGCGAACTGCTACAGCGAAACAACGAAATCACAAGCGCACAAACGCGTAGATCCTCACGCTATGGGAGAACAAGGAACACTGAGTGAGCTGACGGGCTGGCAGCGTCAGCTTCGGTGAATCCCCGAGTCGAAGCGGATCGGAAAACGCGGCACGCATACCCACAGCCTGGCTCGTGGCTCGTTACGCGAGCCAATGCTCGTATTCAGATCCGAAATTTTTGCTCATACTTTCCTCGTATCTTGAATTTCTTGAATACAGAGGTGTTCGTATCTTGAGGTTCCATTGTACGCTGAAATTAACCACTGTCACAAAAGCCACGATGAGACAAAGGAAGGTTTGGGGCAGCCACCCGTATAATTTGTTTTCCTGGCTGCAAATTGTCTTTTCAAATGATAGCACTGCTGTGCACAAAACCGTCCAATACAGAACTGAGGGCATAGGGAAAAGGAGGAGGTTTTTAAAGTGGAAGACAGGAAGTGAGATCATAGGGGTCGGGCTCATTGAGGTCTTCAGCCATTGGTTCGAGCCTGGACGTGACATCACAGGGGCCGGAGCCGGCAAGGTCTCCTTCGATAGGCTTGGTCCCGGAAGTGACGTCAGGAGAGCCAGGCAGAATCCCCCGGGAATGGCCTGCAGGCAAGGAAGAAAAAGAGTCAGTGCACTCTGCCACATCCTGGTATGTCTCAGCACTGTCCTTACCCAAGCCCTTTAGCTGCCTCCCATGCATGTGTGTGACACCGCATATTGTTTATTAGTTTAATGCATCTGATTGTAATTAACCAGTAACAATATAATGGTCCACAGAATGGTCAAACTATTCTAAATACCATAACTGCTTTAGTGTTGTTACTCTCACTGCACCTTCTTCTTCTTCTTTCAGCTGCTCCCGTTAGGTGTTGCCACAGCAGATCAACTTTTTCCATATTACTCTCACTGCACCACTCGGAGTATTTATATCACTGTATCTGAGTGTGAATCACAGCTCTACAGCAGCTGATCAGAAAGAGAATTATCGGGATACAGCATCAAGCACATGCTGCCTCAGCCATGCTGTCTATTGAACTGCTCTCATATGACAAACACTTCAGAGCCTTTCCTGTGCGGACCTCGCGGTTCACAAACAGTTTCATCCCAAGAACTCTAAACGCACTCAATCAGTCCATCAAGTGCTCCTTGTAGAACTGTTTGTACTTGCAAGTTTACAGTGTGGTAATTGTACTTATGATACAGTTATGATATTGTACAACCTGAGCCACTTTATAAAGCGCGTATTTACGTATGATGACAATATCATTTTTAAGATGAAATGCAGAAAAATATGTTTATTATATTATATACAGTACAGGCCAAAAGTTTCGACACACCTCCTCATTCAATGTGTTTTCTTTATTTTCATGACTGAAGGCATCAAAACTATGAATGAACACATGTGGAGTTATGTACTTAACAAAAAAAGGTGAAATAACTGAAAACATGTTTTATATTCTAGTTTCTTCAAAATAGCCCCCCTTTGCTCTGATTACTGCTTTGCACACTCTTGGCATTCTCTCGATGAGCTTCAACAGGTAGTCACCTGAAATGGTTTTCACTTCACAGGTGTGCCTTATCAGGGTTATTTAGTGGAATTTCTTGCTTTATCAATGGGGTTGGGACCAGCAGTTGTGTTGTGCAGAAGTCAGGTTAGTTGGACGATCATTTATTTTTCAACAGGACAATGACCCCAAACACACCTCCAGGCTGTGTAAGGGCTATTTGACCAAGAAGGAGAGTGATGGAGTGCTGTAAATGGTCATGAAAATAAAGAAAACACATTGAATGAGGAGGTGTGTCCAAACCTTTGGCCTGTACTGTAGATAAAACTTTAACATCATTTAAATACTCTATATCGTTAATAATTAAACATGCCAAGACACGGTGCCACAGCGCTAGCTAGGATCTGGCGCTCCGTTCATGGATTGTTCCTGCCTCCCGCTGTATTCTTGCTGGTGCTGACGCGACACTGGAAGGATAGATGGATAGAATCATTAAACACGTACTACGAGGATATTTCAATGTTCCTTAAAAGTTTTGAAGAATTGATGTTCTAAGCTTACAGGTGGCTTACAGAGCCAATACTGCTACAATAAATTATTTCATCAAAGATCACACACGGCACAGCAAGCATCTTGCTTGAGACATGAACAATCACTGCGCCACCGTGTTCCCATGTTTAATAACTTGCTTTAACTCTTATCGTCATGAAAATGATATCACGTATACTTCTTAGTATTTTCATTATTCAGAGAGCTGTAATATCATGAATGTAATGGATTCTGTGTCCTGTCGGAGGAAGAGAAAGCCCGTTTAAGAAGCACATAGTGATTCACACACATAGAGCACATAGAAGATCAAATACAAAACAAAGCATTTAACGTGCTACTTTAGTTACGATGGGATTTGAGAAACTAGTAAATTAAATCATTTTAAGATGAAGTTTATGATGTTCTACTTTAATGACAAAATAAACTACGTGATTAAAGTGGAAATCTGAAGATTAACGTTGACATTTCAAGCTTTTTTCTCACTGTGTCCCTATTTTTTTTCTCTGTACCCTAATAAGCTTTCATATAACACTCAGATGGTGGGCACGACTCGGCTTTTCACGGCGACTTTGATATCTGACAGCTTCTTTTTTATTTCAGGCACTGTGCGACTTTGTGAATGTGAGCTTTCGAGTTTCTCCGACACGCTATGTCACTCGATCAACTTCCTTTTGTTGTTTATCCTACTATTTAAACCAGTAAATAGTACGTTTTTCCTTTGTCTCCATTTAGTATTCGCTGAAATTCTTCCATTTCCCCCCGTGCTTTTCCCATTGTCTCTCCACAAAAGGCTGAGTTTAAGGGCTATTTATATTGATTTGCATATTCAAAGAGGCGTAATTCTGGGAGGAGTTGGGGCAGGACAGCAGGCACGTGCACGTGTGTTACTTTTCACGCTGACTGGGATTTATGTAGCGGAAGAACATGGAAGTTGGCATACACACAGATTTATGCATCTGGATTTTTTTGTGCGTACGCACATTCCTGCTTTTTTCTGTACGCCGTGTTTTAGTGTGAGTTCGATGCACGGCGTTATACATGAGGCCCCAGATTTATTACTGTTCTAAGTTCACTGAACCAACAACTAACCAGTACTTATTAGGTTAGGGTAGAGGAGGATGCTGAGGAGCAAATGCATGGGCACACAAATCTACATATAAGAAAATATTATATTGGGTTTAACAAATAAATAACACTACTAAAAATCTAAATAAATATACCATACAGTAAAATAATTCTTAAAAACTGCTGGGAAAAATATTTAAAATTAATAATAATAATAATAGTATTAGAACATTAGAACAATCCAGACGAGAACAGGCCATTCAGCCCAACAAAGCTCACCAGTCCTATCCACTTATTTCTTCCAATAAAACATTAAGTCAGGTTTTGAAAGTCTCTAACGTCTTACTGTCCACCACACTACTTGGTCGCTTATTCCAAGTGTCTATCGTTCTTTGTGTAAAGAAAAACTTCCTAATGTTTGTGCGAAATTTCCCCTTTACAAGTTTCCAACTGTGTCCCCGTGTTCTTGATGAGCTCATTTTAAAATAACAGTCTCGATCCACTGGACTAATTCACTTCATCATCTCTTATATATATTTCTCTTCTGGATCGTCCTGCTTCCACCTCAAAACCGGTCCCGCCCACACGCAGCCGACACGGCATTTCTCGACAAGCTACTAGTACGCTTACAAAATAAAGCAAACTCTGTATGCAGTGAAAATTGACTTCTCCAGCTAGATTCCATGCTCAGAGCCATCAACCCCTTCGCTAAATCATACAAACACATGCATGAAATCGCTCAGTCCAATCCAACAGCATCTGTATGAATGGTTTTCAAGGAAAACCCTGGGCAGGATTTACAACGATACAATGCCCCGACATGTCACACCAATGTTGCAGCGATTTTCGTCGGAGAAGATTGCGAACCGCCTGCCGAAAGACACATTTGTATCTATCCCATAGGTAACTCCTGTAAACAGATTTCCAGGCTCAATATGAATTGCGATCCTATGGTTTACCCACTTTTATTCCCTTACGGAGACACTGGCTGGCACAAAGATTTACAACATGTTCCCGATAAAAGAACCGCCAAGAGAATAAGGCTTACTCAATGCCAATTCATGCGTACATATTAGCAATGAGGAATACATTTAGTATTTTGCACTCCAGCGGCAAACTATTCCAACAGTACGTCGTACATGCGTATGTTAAAACAGAGGGCGCGCGTCTCAATTATCTCAGATTACATCAACAAGATCTGCGCGTGGAACAATACAAATGACTATCAGATGCATTGCAAGCAAATGCTGAAAATAACAATGTACGAGTAGGCAAAATGATCACATCACCGTCCACTTTTCCAGGAAGTCCAAGATACATGCAACAAAACTATCAGGATGCCATGGCCACATTACATTAATTCAGAGAGCCTGATTTATTTATCACTTTCACATGTCATCCTGCTTGGCCAGAAATTCTACATGCACTGTCCGATACCCAAAGACCGGAACACAGACCTGATATTGTAGTACGAGTCTTTTGGATCAAGCTGCAGGGATTACTTAGAGACATTCTACAACAATATCTTTTTGGGGTTGTTATTGATTATATTTACGTAATCGAATTTCAGAAGCGCAGCTTTCCTCATGCCCACATGCTGTTTACTCTTCACAATAATTCTAACAACCAGTCTTCAGCCACGGTCAGTTGTACGTGACTTTTTATAGGGTAAGGTACAGGGTTAATATTAGGGCCCCAAGTTGAATTTATAACCTTAGGGCCCCATAAATACGGACTTTAAGATTAGTATAGGGGACGGGGAAGGGGACTATAAAAAAAAATGTACCATAAGGGTGAAATCCCTACCTGTGCAAGCTAATGCCGGAAAACATGTCTGGCTGAGCCAGTCCCGGATTTCTCTCAACTGGAGTTGTTGGATTATGTAAAACATTAAAATATTCTAAAATGTTTTCATTAAATTTGGAAATCTTCCGGGTCACTTTTGTACTTATTAGGAGTCCCAAAGCATATAAAGTCCCAATCACTTTTCAAGAGCACTTCCAAAAATGCCCACCAGAGGGCAACAATGCCCTCAAACTCTAGCTAGCAAGAAAAGTAAGCACAGAATCTTTAAATAAATAAATAAAAAAAAAGAGTTCATTCTCAAAAGAAAATGTTCTTCAAAAACAATGAGGCTTAGTGGAGCACAAAAGAATTATAGAAAAAACAATAAGGCAGTCCAAAGCAAACAAACTCCCAATGCAATAATCCAGAAATGAGGTCAATAAAACAAATCAGAAAGTAAAAACAAACCAAAACAGAGATCTAATAGTTCACAGAAATCACACTCATCAACTCCCTAGCATCTTCACAATGAAACGCCAGGAACTGTGGAAGACCCTCCGGATTTATAGGGTGGAGGACAATGATTGGCAGGTAGCCCCAGTCCTTTGGGGGACCACCCAGAAAACACGTGGAACAAAGCAAAGGCAGCTTATATACACAGAAAAAGCCAAAGATTCTGAATGTTACACATAAACAACATAAATCAAAAAATCCAAAATAAACAAAAGAGATGTGAATTTGAACCAAGACATGACAATTCAGCTTCATTGGCTTCCTGTGTCTCACTGGAAACTCTTTAAAATGTTACTGGTGTGCCACATGGGGGCGTTGGTGCAACCCCAAACCCCACCGACACAATTCCCAGATGCAAATGCAAAGTTTACTAAACAAATACGTTACAAAGGCGTCCTTCTAGTAGTGGCACAAGTGCAGCACAACTCTTCCTCTCTTTCTGTATTTCTCCTCCTCCACACCTCCCAGGTAAGATTTGTTCATCCTCCACTCCCAGCTCTGACTCAGCTGGATGAGGTTGAATGGCTTCTTTTATGCCAGACCCGGTGTACTATAGCTGCTAGGGCATAGCCCTGTGGAAGTACTTCCGGGTCAATCAGAAGTCCCAAATTTAGTATAATTTTGTAATCAATATTTTAACACTTCCTTTAATATTTCTATCCGTTACTAGCGCCATCTATTGGTGAAATTTTGAACTCTTCTTCATATGAAAATTTAATTTCTTAATTAACATGGATTAATTGATTAATTAGTGAAACTGATTATTGATTCGTGTATTGTCATCGGAAGTGAGTAAGTGCGCAAAATTTCAAGTCATTTGGACAATAGGAAGTGGGTTCAATATCGATTACAAGATTTGTACCAGACAACAAACAGGTGAAGTTAATATAAAGCATGGTAATAAAAAAATTTTGTGAATTTCCCCTTGGGGATTAATAAAGTTATCTATCTATCTATCTATCTATCTATCTATCTATCTATCTATCTAT
>JANRMT010062841.1:6333894-6346193 GCA_026402145.1 Polypterus bichir lapradei | reverse complement strand
ATATAAAAAAACACACACTGCCACAACCAACCTAAAGCACCTTGCTATAAAAAAATTACTTTTCAAATGAATTGAACAATTTGCAAAAGGTTTCCCTTTACCTGCAATTTTATAAGGAACACTTGATCATCTTCTGATACAATTTCTTTTTCATGTACAAACTGTAAATCAAAAAAAACATGCAAGATTTATTAAACAGTATGCTGAACTAACTCTCTTCAAGTATGAAAGTTTATATAAAGGCTTAATTTTAAACTTTTTTTAATTTCTATATTTAATCATAAATATACATTCATCCATCTTCAAAACATGCTTAAAGTGAGCAGGGCTGCAGAGTACTGGAACCTATCCCAACAATGCAATTTATTGATATTAAGGATGGTAGTGTACAATTAAAACAAACAACAACAAAAAAAAATGTACAAAATTCTATGTATTAAAGAACAAAGGAAACTTCATGAGCATGATCTCCGACTTCCAAAATTCAGTGTACTGCACATGAAGATATAGGGAGTTACCTTTCGAACAGGGGGTTGAATTATTACATCTTCAAAACTATCTTCAATTTTCAGGGTCTGAAAGTTCTCGTGCAAGATTCCGATCTTCTTTTCATTGTCCCATCCTGCAGGTCTAAAAAAGTCAAGATTCAAGATTAAAAATAAATAAATAAATACGCCCACAATGACATCTTTCTATTTGAAAAAGGTCAGGACATATCACAAATGATTGTGTTTCAACATTTTCTGTTTGCATGCTTATCAATGTCATTAAAGTGTGAACTGCAGAAAAATCTAACTAACGTTATTTGCTACTTAATAAGGAAAGGAAGAGCCAAGGACCCCACTGCATTTACCACACAAATTTTCACACACACACATGCAGAAATTATTGCTGACAATGACCACACAAAAAATTTCACACCAAAAATTGTTGAGAGAACATGGAGGAGCAGAATGAAATTGGAAAGCCAGCAGCGTGTCTCAGCAGTTTCTGCATACAGATGCCAAAGTGTGGTTGGATTTGTGATCGATGGCCGAGCACAAGTACAACGTTTGATTATTTGCATTGAGGAACCACTCACTTGTATGTCACGATGTGCTAACTATGGTCAGAGGTGATGCTAATTATATACTTGACAAACAATTATTAAAGTTTTATTTATTTATATAGCACCTTTCCCGTGCTCAAAGTGGCCTTTGCAAAAAAAAAAAAAAAAAAAAAAAAAAAAAACACATAGTATGTCTACAATTTCAACCAAACATTTTGTTATGTATACCTGAATAGACTGCTGTACTTTACAAAGAGTGTAACTTAAACTTTTGCAAAATGTAAACTAAATAATAAGTGACTGATATTTAATGGTACACCAAAGTGGAAGGGGGATACATCTCTGCTGATGTGGTGATAGCCCAATCAATAATGGCTGTTGAACAAGTTACATTGTTTAAGTTGACACTTTAAGAGCAGCCTGTGAATGGTCAAAAGCACAGATTGAGTTTTGCAGCATTATTATTTCAAGTTTGCTAAATGAGAAAAGTGGTACAGGCCTGAAGGTTTAAATTTTTCAGTTTTGGATTTACATTGCCCCATTAAGCATCACAATAACACAGATAATTGCTGCTACTGTTAACTGGGTAAAAGTGCTGCCACTCTCCAGATCCAGCATCCAGGGCCACAAAGTCCACATGGTTTACTCTCCATTATCCCCTCACAGACTCAAAATATGCATTTTTTGGTTTACTGGCTCTGTGTGTTCTGCAATGAAGACTGGACACCACCCACACTTTGTTCCTATCTTATGCACGATGCTGCCAGGATAGGCTTTGGCCTCCTACAATACTAAAGTGGATCATGTAAAATGGTAAGGAACAACACTAACAAACGTGCCATCCTAACTTAAATTTAAAGAATATTTTCCTTTGTAATTTAGTGAACACCCTCTTCTTGGAGCCCTGTGCATCAAAATGTTTCACCACAAACCTTTTTATATTTTATATTGATTGACCATCTTTCACTTGTAGTATTGATCTTTGAAAGTCTTAAAAACCATTTACGTCAAAATTGGGTCAAAACTGACCCAAAAGAAACTAGTGTTCAAAATGTGTAGCAGATGTACAAAAATGTGACTTTTGGAAACATACTGACATTTTTGTCTAGTTAAGAGCACTTTACTTTTAGGATGGTTTTACAGGGAGTGAACAACTACTGTAAACGGAGACTCAAACTCAATGGTGTGTCAAAAATGTCCTGCCCGAGGTTTGTTTCCTGCCTTGCACCCTGTGTTGGCTGGGATTGGCTCCAGCAGACCCCCCCGTGACCCTGTAGTTGGGATTTAGCGGGTTGGATAATGGAAGGATGGATGGATAGTCTATACCTGCAATGAATTTAACTGTAGATGAAAGGAACATAATTTTAAATAAACAAAACAATCAATCAGAGTCTCAGTTGGAATCAAGTGTTCGAAAACCTATGCAAATGATGGTGTATCACATTACCATTACTACTTTGCACAATAGATTAAACATTAAAATTATTTGACAATTATAACCCAATACACTTATAATTTGGCATAACTGCAGCACACTGCACTTATGACTACAATGGTAATTTTATGAACTAGCACAGAATGGTTAAGATTCCTCTCCCTGAGGGCCGCAGTGGAGTCAAGCTTTAATTCCAATCAAGTGGTTATTCTCGTTTACTGCTGAATTTAGCAACGCACACTTTACATCTTTCAAACAAATCTTGTATTCTGTCTCTTCTGTTTGCGTTCACACAGATGCTTCTCACAAATTCACCAAACTAGTGTTGTAACAGAAGGATAGAGTCGGATGCGATGCAGCACTCTTCGAGAATGACCAGTGCCACACATTTCTCATTTTGTAATGAGATCGACTGCCTTACCTACTCCAACATTATTTAGCAGGTCATTTCAAATCAGGAAGACAGACACTGCAATGAACCAACCCATTTGCAAATAACAGAAAATCAAAAGTACACAGCTTCAAAATAGGACTGAACCCATCCACACATGGAAACAGAAATGCAGGCCTAAATAAGTAAAAAGACTTAATGGCACGAACAGAGCCTCTTGTGTGGAAGAATGTGGCTGGAATGAAATCCATCTGACAATACACTCCCACAGTAGCTGGATTTGGCACCCTCTATCTTAAAACCACCAAGCAATTTTGAAAATATGCATAATAAAAGGAAGGACTTTAATTAGAAAGGAGAAAATTTCCTAAGATAATTTTAGCAGGGATCCCACACACACGCACACAACTCTTGGGACAGCCAAGAAATATTTTTAATCTCACGTTTTCATGCAGAAAGGAGGTAAGAAAGTTTGCTGTTTGTCCTGCATTGGTAACCTATTATGACAAGGAAAAAACACCCTCATGTGCCTCGTGTCACATAATCCACATGTAAAAGCTCATCCATTCGCTTGCTAACAACAACCCAAACACGTATTTTTACTAAAATATTTTAAAATAAACGCTCTCATGAATAACAAATGAATGCATGCACGTACACACGCATGTGTGTCTGAACTGAACCACACCACCATTTATTGGTCAAAAGTCTCGCCTTCAAATCAAAAGCACAGAATTGTGGAAATACGCACAAAGCAGGCTCCCTTTTCTTGAAGTAAATATATTAAGCAAAACAAGTATACATTTTGCATGTTTTGAGCATTCTATTGGATTACAGACCTACTGTAAGGTTTAAGGGACATGAGTAACATGACAATTCCCCCTTCACATTTTTCACATTGTTTGCTGTGGTCCAGCATTGATGACAGTTAGTTTATCATGTAATGGAAACTACTTTCTCTTGTCCTGGATGAAAAAATAAAATTCACATTATTTTTTTCACCTTCACCATTACTAAAGAGCATATGGGGCAAATAACATTTAAACAAAATATCATTTTCGGGTGGAGTGTTCCTTTAAGATACTTTAAAATACTGCTTATGGTTTACAAAGTCTTAAACAATCTCACTCCATCCTATATTTCAGGTTGCCTTTCACCTTACATTCCATATCGTACCCTTAGATCTTCAAATACAGTCATATGAAAAAGGTTGGGAACCCCTCTTAATTCTTTGGATTTTTGTTTATCATTGGCTGAGCTTTCAAAGTAGCAACAAGCGGTGCTCTTCTTCCGCCATGCAAAGCGTTTTTTGTTCTGACCAAAGAACTCCATTTTTGTCTCATCAGTCCAAAGCACTTTGTTCCAAAATCAATCTGGCTTGTCTCAATAAGCATTAGCATACAACAAGTGACTCTGTTTGTGGCGCGAGTGCAGAAAGGGCTTCTTTCTCATCACCCTGCCGTTGCGCTGAATTGTAGAACGATGTACAGATACACCATCTGCAGAGAGATGTTCTTGCAGGTCTTTGGAGGTGATCTGTGGGTTGTCTGTAACCATTCTCACAATCCTGCCTCTGCATATGCCGCTCCTGTATTTTTCTTGGCCTGCCAGACCGGCTGGGTTCAACAGCAATTGTGCCTGTGGCCTTCCATTTCCCGATTAAACTCCTTACAGATGAAAATGACGGTTTAAACCTCTGAGATGGCTTTTTGTAGCCTTCCCCTAAACTATGAGACTGAACAATCTTACTGAACAAACAGCGGTCTATGAAGTTCAAGGCTTAACGCGCTAATCCAACCAATTTGGTGTTGCAAGTAATCAGCATTGAGCAGTGACAGGCATTCAAATCAGCAAAAGGACCCACATTTTTGCACAGCCAGTTTTTCATATTTGATTTAAATTCAGACAACTAAATACGGCTTTCACTTAAAAACTTTGTTCGGAAAACACCCCAGTACTCAGATGTTCCTAGGAAATGAAAGACATATCACTGTTATCTTTTTTGTTGAAAGTAGAGTCAATTATTATGCAGGCTGAGAGGGGTTCCTAAACTTTTTCATACGACTGTAAGTGTCTGCTTATTATTCCAAGAGCTAAACTTAAAAGAAGTGATAAGGCAGCCTTATGCTGTTATGCACCTCAAATCTGGAATACGAGTTTACTGATAGAAAGTCGTCAGGTTAATAAGATGGAACACTTTAAAAAAAAAACTGCTAAAACCCCTTATTTTAAAGATAGCCTTCTCATTGCTTCATTTTACTGTAATTCTGATATTCAGTATATGAATTGAATTATTTTTATCACATCTCCACTATCCGTACTAACCCCTACTTTCACTGCTGTTCTTTTTCCGGTTTTCTGTGGTGCCGATCTGCGACACCACCAACTGATCAGGGCACCATGCAGTCCCTATATCGATGGATCGAAGGCTAGAGGTCCACATGACCAGCATTGTCTAATTCTTCCATGTGAAGCCTGAAGACCACGAGGACCGACTGAGATCATTAATGTTGGTGTTTGGGGGGTGGCTGTATGGTCTCGTGGCCATGGAACCCCTGCAGATTTTGTTTTTTTTTTCCCCACTCCAGCCCTCTGGAGTTTTTTTTTTTTGCCCTCCCTGGCCATTGGACCTTCCTTTATTCTTCGTTAAATTTATCATCACAGGTGACTGTGTGCAGAGGGTGCAGACCTATAAATACCTGGGAGTGCAGCTGGATGATAAATTGGACTAAACTGCCAATACTGATGCTCTGTGCAAGTGAGGACAGAGCCGACTATACTTCCTTAGAAGGCTGGCGTCCTTCAACATCTGCAATAAGATGCTGCAGATGTTCTACCAGACGGTTGTGGCGAGCGTCCTCTTCTACGCGGTGGTGTGCTGGGGAGGCAGCATAAAGAAGAGGGATGCCTCATGCCTGGACAAACTGGTGAGGAAGGCAGGCTCTATTGTAAGCACAGAGCTGGACAGTTTGACATTCGTGGCAGAGCGACGGGCGCTGAGCAGGCTCCTGTCAATCATGGAGAATCCACTGCATCCACTGAACAGGATCATCTCCAGACAGAGGAGCAGCTTCAGCGACAGACTGCTGTCACCGTCCTGCTCCACTGACAGACTGAGGAGACCCCACACTATGCGACTCTTCAATTCCACCCTGGGGGGTAAACGTTAATATTATACAAAGTTATTGTCTGTTATACCTGCATGGTTATCACTCTTTAATTTAATATTGTTTTTTATCAGTGTGCTGCTGTTGGAGTATGCGAATTTCCCCTTGGGATTAATAAAGTATCTATCTATTGCCTAATTTTAATTTTTAGATTTTTTTCTTTCTTCACCTTGTAAAGCACGCTGAGCTACATCATTTGAATGAAAATGTGTTGTTAAGCAATCTCTTTATGTTCCTTCTTTGAGTAAGGAGTAGACACTGAATCCTGCCACCTTGGGCTTTACACAGTCCAAAACTTCAGTTAACAAGCCTGCCTGCATAATGCATTAAGAAATTCACAACTAGCTTGAATTTACTTTTAAAAGGCTGCTGGTCAGCATTACGTCGAAGAGAATGCTCACTTATTATTGTACCATTCAGTCATTCCAGTCAGTTTCTACAGTAAAACAAAAGTAACATTCTTAGATTTAAAAACACACAACACTTCTTAAATACACATTTGCAATATTAAGTATATTTACCAACATACATGAACACAGAATCCTTCTCCACAACCTGGGCAGGAATGTTGAAAGGAAATCCATACAATTTATGGACAAGATATTTATATAATAAATCTATATTTTTATTTTCCTTTATTGAAGTATAGATAAGAGCTGCCCCATCTTTATAGGTTTTGTTAAGCAAAACAGTTTCACATCACATATAATTTCATGCAAAACATCTGAGAAAGAGCACAGCCCACTTGAGGGTGATTATTTAGACTTGTGCAGCTATTTGTTTTAGTCTGTGGGACCTGCACCGTATTCTTTTATTACAATTTTAACAGCACATTCAAGTAACACACATGGCAATGGATCATTATCTGCAGATAACTGTTTTTAAATAGATATATGAAGTACAGTAAAACCCCACAGCACGACCGGTTTTTCGGCCCAAACAATGCATCAGAGCACAACCAAAATCCCGAAGCAGCACCAAAGAAGTAAACGTGTTCCGATCACATGGGCACCTTGCACGTCGTAAACAAAGCCTTAAAACGTTAAGTGCGGCGTTACCCAGTGCTTTGTAAACAACGTTCCTTACTGTGCCTGTGATATTACTGTTATTTAGTGATTATTTTGGGTTTTTCACTTAATAATAATGGGTCCAAAGAAAGCTAGAGAGGTAAGCACAAAACCAAAGAAGGTACAACGATCAATAAACAATCGAAACAAAGAAAGAAATGATCAAAAAATATATGAGAGAGGTATATGGGGGACTGATTTTGCAGCTTTGTATGGCATGAGTAAATTTACTTTATCTATAGTTTTTAAAAGCAAACAGGAAATTAAAACAGCTGAAGTTTCAAAGGGTGCGACACGTATACTCTCTAAAAACAGACCGCCAGCAATTGACGAAGTTGAAAGATTATTGTTACTTTGGATAACTGAAACACTATGTGCGGGAGATCACCTATCGGAGGCAATTTGTGAAAAGGCTCTAGGGCATGGGTGGGCAAAGTCAGTCCTGGAGGGCCGCAGTGGTTGCAGGTTTTTGTTCCAACCCAGTTGCTTAAAAACCAATCCTTGTCAATTATTTTATTTCATGGCTCGCTAGTGCTTTAACTCTGCCATGTTAAGTCATTCTCATATCCTAGATTTTTTTCCATTCTCAGGATATCATCCAAATGATTTGAAGTCTGGGGTGGCACAGTGGTTGCGCTGCTGCCTCGCAGTTAGGAGACACAGGTTCACTTCCTAGGTCCTCCTGCGTAGAGTTTGAATGTTCTCCCTGTGTCTGCGTGGATTTCCTTCCATAGTCCAAAGACATGCAGGTTAGGTGGACTGGCGATCCTAAATTGTCCCTAGTGTGTGTGTGTGTGTGTGTGTGTGTGTGTGTGCCCTGCCCGGGGTTTGTTTCCTGCCTTGCACCCTGTGTTGGCTGGGATTGGCTCCAGCAGACCCCGATGACCCTGTAGTTAAGATATGGCAGGTTGGATAATGGATGGATGATTTGAAGTCCGAAACAGAAGAGTAATTCTCAGTGCTTCACTTTCCTTCCAAGTATTTAATTAAACCCAACAGTACACGATCAATACACACAGGTGTAAATGGAAACAAGCTAAATGGAGAAATGCTGGTTTCTTTTGTCGTTTTCATCTTACTGCTAATAAGGAGCCATTAAAAACCAAGACTATAGCTGTTTAAGACTAAAATAAGCAATAAAAGTTCAAAATCGTAATGAGCGAGACAACTAAAGTGAAGCAGAAGTGTTACTTGAGCAATAAGTGCTTCTTATTAAGCAATTGGGTTGCACCAAAAACCTGCAGCCACTGCGGCCCTCCAGGAACGACTTTGCCCACCCCTGCTACAGGGAAATACATGCGGATATTGCGAATGATTATCCTTCAGGAAGTGCTGATAGGGAATGCCCTGTTACAGTAAATTTTCTTTTTTAATTTCAATTGTGTAGGCTATGCTATGCTTACTCTTATGTCAATCTCTTGCAGTGTAGAATTTTTTCTTTATTCATGTGCTTTTACATAAAACAATATTTTAGTATGCAGAAAACTCGATTGTGGGTATTAAATAAGTTAGGTATGGGAACTTTAAACAATACTGTATTTTATTATGCAGAAAAAACTCAAATATAGGTACTAAATATGTTATGTATGGGAGTCTTAATCCATTCCAAGCCCCCAATTTCTATTTCCATTATTTCTTATGGGATAAAATTGCCCGGTCCACAACCAGTTTTCCGGGATGAATTAAGTTTGTGCTGCGGGGTTTTACTGTATGTATAAAATTCTGCGGCATTAAGACAAAAACATTGTGTAGGCACAGAAAACCGTTACTTATACTAATATACTTTTAACAAATAAGGAAACTCCAGAAAGAATGCTGAAGAGTTCTATACAATTGTATAAACTTAGCCAAACTGAGCAGACCTTTACTTGGTGGGCTGATGCAGACATAAATTGAAGCAGTTCATAGTCCTGTACAGAGCAGCTAACCCTCATGCCAAGTCAGTCTTCCATAAGAATAGAGAAGCTAAGACAGACATAGCAGTGCTAATATAGAAATTAAAAATCATAAAAGCAAAAGCATTAAAAACAGAATTCAAGAATGTTAAGCTAAAAAGCAGATAATGAGAAAAAAAAAGGATACATTGTAGACAAAAGTGCCGGATATATGACTGAATAAAGTCAAAATGTTCATCTCTGTAATCATGCTCCTTTTCCAGACTGTTAATGGCATCACACTGAAAAGGAAGAAAGCACAAAGTTAACTTTATGCTGCTCTCAGACTTTCATGCATCCATTAATCCATTTTCCAAATGACTTTGCCACAAGACTTTAAAGAATGTACAGTATTGTTATTTGCCTTTTTTTTTTTTTAGGTTGGAAGCATGAGTGGAGTACAGCGCATTGCTGCACCCACCACACGGCAGACCACCCGGATTGAGAGCCAAGTGTAGCCATGCACACCTCAGCACCATACGGATAGGGTTGCCAGACATCCCTTATATACGGTACATGTCCCATATTTGATCATTTTGTCCCCTGTCCCATAATGACCTTTCAGGGACACCCAAATGTCCCGTATTTAGTTAATTTTCAAATTTCGTAATAAAAATATTTTTACTACCTTCTTACGGTACATAGTTGTAACTTTAGAAGTAATTATACTTTTTTTTCCCTCAGATTCTCTTGATGAAAATAACCCAAATGTAACGAGGAAACAAATGTTTGCTGCCTGTTTGCAGCTTGTTCAGTTGCTCTGGTTGGCGGAGGACAGCGACACTCTTACTGTTTTGCTCTCCAGCCGCGCTGCTATGCAGTTCTGTATCAGTATTGCACCATACAGCATCAACAAAGTGTACTGTTACTACTTGCCACAGCCCACTTTTTTTCTAACTACTTGTATTAAATAATAAAATAATAATAATAATAATAATAATAAATATTTCTCTGTTGCCTGTATTAAATAAATATTTTCAAATGATTTCATGGCAGCACGGTGACACAGTGGTAGCTCTGCTGCCTTGCAGTTAGGAGACCTGGGTTTGCTTCCCGGGTCTTCCCTGCGTGGAGTTTGCATGTTCTCCCCATGTCTGCGTGGTCCAAAGGCATGCAGGTTAGGTGCATTGACGATCCTAAATATTCCCTGGTGTGTGTGCCCTGCGGTGGGCTGGCACCCTGCCTGGGGTTTGTTTCCTGCCTTGCGCCATGTTGGCTGGGATTGGCTCCAGCAGACCACAGTGACCCTGTACTTGGGATATAGCGGGTTGGATAATGGATGGATGGAAATGATTTCACTTTTACAGAATTTTTCTTAGCTTGTATTAAATAATTTTCAAATTATTTTACTTGTTTTCCTCATAACCCATTAAAATCCTTGCTTTAATGCTTTTAACTTATGTCTCTAGTTTTATATAACATATTGGTCTGGGTGTGTAGGGGGCGCGTATAATATATATATATATATATATATATATATATATATATATATATATACACACACACACACACACACACACACACACACATACATACATATACATATACACATACATACACAAATATATATACATATACACACACTCACCTAAAGGATTATTAGGAACACCATACTAATACGGTGTTTGACGCCCTTTCGCCTTCAGAACTGCCTTAATTCTACGTGGCATTGATTCAACAAGGTGCTGAAAGCATTCTTTAGAAATGTTGGCCCATATTGATAGGATAGCATCTTGCAGTTGATGGAGATTTGTGGGATGCACATCCAGGGCACGAAGCTCCCGTTCCACCACATCCCAAAGATGCTCATTTGGGTTGAGATCTGGTGACTGTGGGGGCCATTTTAGTACAGTGAACTCATTGTCATGTTCAAGAAACCAATTTGAAATGATTCGAGCTTTGTGACATGGTGCATTATCCTGCTGGAAGTAGCCATCAGAGGATGGATACATGGTGGTCATGAAGGGATGGACATGGTCAGAAACAATGCTCAGGTAGCCCGTGGCATTTAAACGATGCCCAATTGGCACTAAGGGGCCTAAAGTGTGCCAAGAAAACATCCCCTACACCATTACACCACCACCACCCTGCACAGTGGTAACAAGGCATGATGGATCCATCTTCTCATTCTGTTTACGCCAAATTCTGACTCTACCATTTGAATGTCTCAACAGAAATCGAGACTCATCAGCCCAGGCAACATTTTTCCAGTCTTCAACTGTCCAATTTTGGTGAGCTCATGCAAATTGTAGCCTCTTTTTCCTATTTGTAGTGGAGATGAGGGGTACCCGGTGGGGTATTCTGCTGTTGTAGCCCATCCGCCTCAAGGTTGTGCGTGTTGTGGCTTCACAAATGCTTTGCTGCATACCTCGGTTGTAACGAGTGGTTATTTCTGTCAAAGTTGCTCTTCTATCAGCTTGAATCAGTCGGCCCATTCTCCTCTGACCTCTAGCATCAACAAGGCATTTTCGCCCACAGGACTACCGCATACTGGATGTTTTTCCCTTTTCACACCATTCTTTGTAAACCCTAGAAATGGTTGTGCGTGAAAATCCCAGTAACTGAGCAGATTGTGAAATACTCAGACCGGCCCGTCTGGCACCAACAACCATGCCACGCTCAAAATTGCTTAAATCACCTTTCTTTCCCATTCTGACATTCAGTTTGGAGTTCAGGAGATTGTCTTGACCAGGACCACACCCCTAAATGCATTGAAGCAACTGCCATGTGATTGGTTGATTAGATAATTGCATTAATGAGAAATTGAACAGGTGTTCCTAATAATCCTTTAGGCGAGTGTATATATATAGTAATATAGAGAGAGATTTTAAAAGTGTCCCGTATTTCTAATTTTCTAGTCTGGCAATCCTACACACTGAACAGTGGGAGGTGTTTTTTTTTTTTTTGCCAATCCTGCCATCAACCCCCCCAAGTTTTCCCTGTAAGTTGGAGGAGCTGCTTACATGGCTGGATGCAGATTAACGTCATACCCAGGACAGCACAATTACAGGTTAAGGGTCTTGCTCAGGGGCCCAATGGAGTAGAGTCACTTCTGGCGTTTGCAATCATGAAATGGAGGAAGTAGATTTGCTTTAATTGTCAAACATTGTATACGAGGTGTGGCAGAAAAGTAATGAGACTGATTTTTTATTTACCAAAGTTTTTATTTTTTTCAAACCTCAATGTTATCCCCTTCAAAGTAGTTCCCTCGGGCAGCTACACACCGATGGAGACGTTGTTCCCACTGTTGGTAGCAG
>JANRMT010062841.1:6312668-6331065 GCA_026402145.1 Polypterus bichir lapradei | reverse complement strand
TATCTATCTATTATATAGAGCTTTTCATATCTATCTATTTATTATATAGTGCCTTTCATATCTATCTATCTATCTATCTATCTATCTACAAAGTATTATATAGTGCCTTTCCTATTTATCTATCTATTTATTATATAGTGCCTTTCATATCTATCTATCTATCTATCTATCTATCTATCTATCTATCTATCCTGTCTTGCTGTTTCTCTGTGTGTCGATTGCTTTGGTCTGGAGTGGAAGTGGGCCTTTGTGCTAGCAGGAGAGTGAGTTGAGTTTAGCTTTTTCTTTTTTCCATTTTTTTTCTTTTATTTCTTTTTTCTAGTCATTTCTCTTAATTTTACCTGTGTTATTATATATAGTCATTATTTTAAGTTTATTTAGTGTTTTTTTTAAAAAAAAGAAGTGGCTAGGATGGCTGTGTCCCGAGGGATACAGCCAGGCCTTTTGCCACATGGCTTTGAAAAACTTAGCAGAAGAAATGGCATCAAGCTGATTGTTGATCCAGTAGTTTCAGTAGAGAAGTGTGTTACTGAAATTGGAAAAATAATTGGATGTAAAAACATTATTTCAGCTTCACGAATGAATAAGGCAGTTGTGGTGTTTCTAAATGAGGAGGCCTTAGTTCACCAACTGGTTCAGGAAGGCCTAGTAATTAATGGAACCCTCATTTCTGTTTTGCCGCTTTCAACTCCTGCAAAGAGGATTATAATTTCTAATGTTCCTCCTTTCTTGAAGAATGAACTGCTACGTAATGAATTGCGAAGGTATGGCGAGATTATTTCTGACATTACTATGATTCCTTTGGGGTGTAAACAGCCAGAATTAAAGCATGTGGTCTCATTTAGGAGACAGGTTTTTATGCTCCTCAACAGAGGTTACAATGAGTTAGATGTTGCTTTGAAATTCAAAGTAGATGGATGTGACTATATTGTGTTTATATCTTCAGATTCAATGAAATGTTTTAAATGTGGCCGTGCAGGGCACAAAGCAGTTGACTGTAAAAGAACTGATGGTAGTCATGCTATGGGTGGAAACATAAATGCAGTGAGCGAGTCAGATATAGAGGATGAGTCTGAGGACTCCGACTCCGATGCTGAAGATCAGCAGATTGTTATCTGTGAGGTATCCACAGGTACTCTTAGCTCGACTGTAAGAAGTTCTGATAATCAGATACCCAGTTGTAGCTCCACAGTTGAAAGGAGTGAAATAAAGAGAGCTGAGACAAAGATGCCTGAAGTGGATGGTTCGGCCGAGGCCGAGTTGAAGTCCTCTACTGTGAATTTAAATCAGACTGAAGAAAAGAGCCCAGCTAAGGCCAAGGTGATGCGGCTTGTCAGTGAAACGACACCAACTGAGGTGGAAGACATTGAAAGGTTGAATGCTGCCGCTGCTACCTGTGAGCCATCTAAGGTGGATGAGCAAGCCAAGGCCAGTCCTGAGTCCACAGTCCACAGTGAAACTGCTTGCCCTCTCTTAAATGTCGAAGCTGTGGAAGAAACTGAACCAGGCACTAATTCAGGTAGTGCAGTTAGGGAAGAAAAAGCTGGAACTGTTGAGGAAATGAATGTTGAAGAAGAATGGACGACACTCCCCAGAAAGAGGAAAGAAACCTCAGACGGTGGAGTAGGAGCCAAGAGAAGTAACAAAATGAACCTGACAGAGGGGGCTGACGTGTCTTTAAAGAATCGTTTTCTAAGTACCAGAGAGGTGACAATCAGCCCAGAGTGTGAGGGGAGTCAGCAGGGCGGTGAGGACAGTGACTCTTGTATGTCAAGTGACAATTTAACTGGCACTCTTGGAAAAACGGAGTACAGCAATGAAAGCATTCTGAGCTTTCTGGATTTTCTTGAAGGCAAAAGGAAGGTGAATGTCGTAGAACATTTTCCTGACCTGGAACTTTTTTTGGTTTCAGCTAAGCGAGTTATGCGCAATGCTGTTCCTTTGGGAATAGAAAGAAAAGAATTTAATCGTTTAAAGAATGTTATCAGCAAAGTTAGAAAGTCTCTCACCTCCAGCACATAATGGCTCCACACCAGCTCCTCTCTTTTTCATTAGTTAAAGTTCTTCTTGTCATTGCTGCTCCGTTTCTTTTCTTTCTAATGCCTGTTTTCTCTTTGGGCTCTTTGAACGTTAATGGCTGCAGAGACTCCTTAAAGAGAGCCGTACTTTTTCAATATTTGGAACAAAAAAAACTAGATGTTATTTTTCTTCAAGAAACTCATACTGACCCAATGAATGAGTCGGAGTGGCAGAGGGACTGGAGTGGGACAATGATTCTAAGCCACGGCTCCAGTGCCAGCGCAGGGGTGGCAGTGCTCTTCAGTAAGGCGTTTCTCCCGGAGTCCATAGACTGTTTTGAGCAAATTAAAGGCCGTCTCATGAAGGTCGTTGTACGTACTCAGGGGAAGAACATTATTTTCTTAAATGTCTACGCTCCAAATGAAGGCAAAGAGAGAATTTCTTTTTTTCTTTTGTTAAAAGACGTTCTTGCTGAGTGCAGTTCAGAGGACGTCGTGTTTTTAGCTGGTGATTTTAATTGCACTGAAAATGCAGAGATGGACAGGAATGGCGCTGAGCCTCACCCGGGGTCAGTCAAGGTGTTGCAGTCGGTCCTTCATCAGCAAGAACTTGTGGATGTGTGGAGAGAGTTAAACCCAACGGCGAGACAGTACACCTGGCTCAAGGCATCCAGTGGCATGTTATCCATGGCAAGGCTGGACAGGATTTATACCTTACGGCACAATCTGAACCTCATTTTGGGCTCTTGTCTTCTGCCCACAGGGTTTTCAGACCACAGTTTAACTCTCACTCGTTTCTCTTTGGGGTCTGAGCGTAATTTTAAATCTTTCTGGCACTTTAATACTAAACTTCTTAAAGACTCTCTATTTCTTCAACACTTTCGTCTCTTTTGGGACAAATGGAGACTCAGCAAAAATGAATTCTCATCTCTGAAGCAATGGTGGGACGTCTCCAAGGTCCAAATTAAACTCTTTTGCCAGTTTTATTCTGAACATTCTTCTAGAAAGGTCACCATGGCCATTAAAGAACTGGAAGAGGACATTGGGATAATTCAAGCCAAACTGGAAACCGGTTTTGACGCCACTTTGCTTGAGTCCCTAAAAGACAAAAAGGATTCTCTGAGGTCCCTGCTGGATGAACAGGTGAAGGGCGCCATTGTCAGGGGGAGATTCCAGAATATTTCCCAAATAGACGCCCCAACGCAGTTTTTCTTTTCATTGGAGAAGAAGGTTGCTCAGGCAAAAATCATTCACTGTCTGAAAACTGCAGATGGGACTGAAATGACGGAGACCGAGGAGATCCGGGAATTTGCCTTAAAATTTTACAAAGACTTATTCTCTGCAGAAACAGTGGACTTGTCTTCAAACACAGAAATTTTCTTTAATGACTTACCACAGTTGACTCCATCCACCAAGGAAGAACTCGACCTGCCACTATCACTAGAGGAGCTCACTAGTGCCCTTGGGAGTTTAAATCAGAACAAAGCCCCTGGGATCGATGGACTTCCTGTCGAATTCTACAAGTCCTTTTGGGATATCATGGGTAAGGACTTCCTGACTGTGTTCGTGGAGAGCATCAGGGATAAAGAGCTTCCTGTGAGTTGTCGGAGAGCAGTTTTGACTCTTTTACCTAAAAAAGGGGATCTCTGCAACATTAAAAACTGGAGACCGGTCAGCCTGCTCTGCTCAGACTATAAAATCTTTTCTAAAGCGTTGGCTCTTCGTCTGAGGACTGTCATGAACTGCTTGGTGGCATTTGATCAGTCATACTGTGTCCCTGAACGATGCATTTTTGATAACATTTTCTTTGTGCGGGATTTGGTATCTGCCTCTGAGATTTTTGGTTTTAAGGCGGGTCTCATCTCACTGGATCAAGAGAAGGCATTTGACCGGGTAGACCACCAATATTTATTTAAAGTTCTAGAGAGGTTTGGTTTTGGTGAGACCTTTCTAGGATATATTAAATTAATGTACACAAATGTGTTTAGTGTTTTAAAAATTAATGGAGGATTAGGAGCCCCATTTTCTGTTACAAGGGGCATTCGTCAGGGGTGTGCACTCTCCGGTATGTTACACTCGCTGTCCATAGAGCCCCTGCTCCACAGACTTCGCCAATCACTTCACGGCCTGTCATTGCCTGTGTGTCCCACTGCATCCTTTAAGGTGGTGGCATATGCTGACGATGTCACAGTTGTCATCACCGACCCTGATGATGTTGTTCTGTTGCAGGACTGTTTACAGGTGTTTCAAACGGTGTCATCTGCCAGGGTCAACTGGTCCAAATGTAATGCCTTTCTGATGGGCAGCTGGAACTGTCCTCCCCCAAGCCTTCCAGGTGCTTTAACATGGAACTCTAATGTATTTAAACATCTGGGAATTTACATTGGGAAGTCTGGAGCCACAGCTGATAACTGGGAGGGTTTAATTGATCAAATTCAGGGGAGACTGAAGAAATGGAAATGGGTGGTCGCCAAGCTCTCTTTTCGGGGTAGGGTGCTTATTATTAATAATTTAATTGCTTCAATGCTTTGGCATAAATTTAGGTGTGCAGATCCTCCAGTTTGGCTGTTAAAAGAAATTCAGGGGATATTGCTGGATTTTTTTTTGGGACAGACTTCATTGGGTTAAACACAGTGTGGTACATCTGCCTGTGGATGAAGGTGGTCAGGGCTTGGTGGACATTCTGAGCAGAATTGAAGCTTTTAGGCTGACAGATTTACAGCGTCTCTTGTATGCCCCTCAGCCTTTACTGTGGAGGAGTTTAGCATTCGCTTTTTTTCATAGGGTAGGAAATCTTAATTTTGATTGGCAACTCCTTTTCATCGATGTCAAGCGATTGGCGCTATCTGTGCTGCCCACCTTTTACCGCAACACGTTATTGATTTGGCACACCACAACAAACAGAGTGGGTATTAATCTGGAATCAGTCTTCTGGTTACTTGAAGAGCCGGTAATATGGAATCCAATGTTGGAGTTCAACTCGGTCAGTTTAAACTCACTGCTTATGAACAAAGGCTTTACCAAAGTAGCCAACTTTATTGATCCGGTCAGCAACCAGTGGAAGTCTGGGGCAGCTGTGGCACATGAGCTTGGGATTAGGTCTGTCCGTCTTGGAGGGTCGATAATTAACAAACTTAAAGTCTCTTTAGTGCAATTGGGTGCAGGTCCTCTGTGTGAGGATTATATCTCTGGAGATCTCATAAAAGAGGCAGAACCTCCTGATTGTGTCATTACAATTAAACCAAATGTAAAAGATTTTATCAGTTCTAATAACTCAATTTTAAAAATTAATCACATAAATGGAATTTCATTCCAAAATTTGTCAAAAAAAGAATTATATGACTGGTGTCTTAAAGTGTCCCATTTTATGCATTTAAAAGACATGACTGATACCCTCTGGAGGAACACTCTGTGTCTGCATGACACGACATCTCCAGCATGGAGGACTTTATATAAACCGCCAATTGAGAAAAGAGTTGGGGACCTGCAGTGGAGGATCCTACATGGAGCAGTAGCCACCAATTCATTTTTAAAAACCATTGGTGCCAGCGCAACAGATCAGTGTCCATTCTGCCTTCAAAAAGAAACAGTTTATCATTTATTTCTGTATTGTACCAGATTACAACCTCTGCTGCATTTTCTTGATTTATTGTTGATGGATTTGGGAATTATATTTAATGAACTCATTTATATTTTTGGAATGTCGGTATCAAGAGTTTGTAAAAGACAATGTTTACTTTGTAATTTTTTGTTAGGCCAGGCCAAGATGGCAACGTTAAAAACGAGAAGGAATAGAGATAAAGATCAGAATACTACTGATGCTCTGTTAATGTTTAAGGTCCTCCTTCAAAGGAGATTGAGAATCGAATTTGAATATTTTAAACTTATTCATCAATTAGATGTATTTACAGAAATCTGGGCTGTAAATGATGTTTTATGTTCCATAGAAAGTGAATGTCTAATACTAAAGTATGAGTAGGAAAACAGTGTTATTAAATGTTGTTTAATTTTGACTGTTAATTTGACTGCAATTATGTTATAATTGTTAATAAAGGTCTGTTTAAAATTAAAAAAAAATATATCTATCTATCTATCTATCTATCTATCTATCTATCTATCTATTATATAGAGCCTTTCATATCTATCTATCTATCTATCTATCTATCTATCTATCTATCTATCTATTTTATGGTGCCGTTCATCATTTATGAGCCTATTTATGTAAGAAAATGAGTGGCCTCTAATACAGAGGATCTGACATTAAATGTGAATGAAAGGGCAGTGCTTTTGTTGCCGGCACAATGGCAGCTAGGCTGAGGGCACAGTGCCCTGCCTGTTCCCTGAAAGCTGACATAATGGCCTACTGGTTATGATGAGGAGCTCTAAAGAAGACAGCTTTTTTTTTCCCTGTCCTATCTCGAGTTACTTGTGACCCGGATTGAGTGCCTGCCATTTCTCCGATCATGACAAATTTCAGGGTGCCATGGGTAGCGGTGTCTGCCCTGTATTAATAAGGTGTAGGAATTCTGCTTAGAAATTCCTCCGCGTAGCCTAAAAACAAATTTCATTTGGTAATTAGCACAGTCAAACAACTCCAAGCCATAATAACATCTTGGTAGTAAATCATGCATGAATCGTCTCTGTTGTCTCACAAGTCACTTTGCCAGTATTGGTATTATGAGGGCAGTGCCTTCAGCAAATGATGTCTCCCAGAATCCATACTACTTATTCAAATAGATTTAGCATTTTTGAAAGAAAAAATAAAATCAATGGCGAAAATCGATATGAAAGACCCGTTGTGCCAATCTCTGCTCGAGTCATTTTGAACAAACGTAACGTTATGTTAACATACACACCTGACCTGCCTTCCTGTCAATAATGAAAATGTCAGCAGTGGATGCGAGGAGTTAGGGACGAGCCCTGGGAAGCCTTCCACACTGGCAGATGCCTTGTTGCCCTCCTTGGGGTAATTAAGTCAGTTAGAATTGAATCAATGGTGTGTTCTGGCATCTCCAAACATTGTGAACATAATGAAGCCCCATATCTGTGTGGGCTTTCTCTAGATAGTCTGATTGTGTCTTCACTTTAGAGTTTTTAAAGACTGGTGACTTTAAACGAGGCCTGAGATGCACCTGATGCAGTCTGCTTAGATTTTTGACACCTGAGGTTTGCCCCAAGGTGCAGTGCTAATCACTGAGTCACCACACCACCCTTCTGAATTGTTCTTCCTTTTGATAGTGTCATGCATAGGGGACAACTTCAGGGCTTCCAGAAGGCAAACAATACCACCCTGAGCAGAGAAGTGGCACTGTCTCTGATCACATCTCCCTTTTTATCTTGGCCACCAGAGGACCGGTAATCAACAGTAGTTCCACTTCCAGCAACAAGCCCCACATCCTCTGGGCTGCCAACATATAAACACTTATACTACAAGAAGTCAGGGTTCAGAGTGGGACCTCACGTTGAAGAAAGAAGATTGTGCCAATTTGCCCATGCCAGTTTTGCACCCTCATCTGTAGTTTTCCTTCTGTCTTTTCACCAGCCATTAAAACCGGGTTTCAAACTGGCACCCCCAACCCTTTTGGAGACTTTTGTGCTTCACAATAGCGTAGTCGGCAGGACAGAGCAACACCGAGGTCAACCTGACAACAGAGCAACAACCTGAGGTATGGGAGAACAAAGTCTACAGCTCCAGATAAAAGGCAACAACCAGCACACCAATTTTACAGAGATGGGATGCAACACCCGGGAAGCTTTGGAGGAAGAAAGTGCTGTGGGCCCCACTATGGTACTTGCCCTATTGTGCCCGCATGGTGATGTTGAATACTTTCTCTTAATATGTGAAACGACTGCCACCAGCCACATGAAGGAGCTCCCAGAAGAATGAGCATACATTAAAGCACCGTTCCTATCTGGTGACTTTGACCTCAATGAAAAACCTGCCAAAAACGGCTCCCTTCGTACAAAATAAATCTTGGCGCCCGATAATAAGACACAATATTGCAGGGACTGGTGGTCCAACCCAGAGCACCCTACCCGCACTCAAGAAGAGTAGCCTGATGGCTGAGACCCAACAAATAAACCATAGAGAAGGCAGTGGAAACAGTTGCTAGTGACTAATTCGTACACACACTGGCCGACAGCTCAGTGCGGCCCATCAGACGTCAGACCTCGACAAACATGCAAGGGCTTTTTAAGGTAATTAAGAGGTACAGAACTTCTCATCAGGCAGAGAAACCAGAAGAGAAAAGAAAGCCACGTGTAACCCGACCAGTAAAAATGGAGTCAAAGCATAAGGAGTCTGAACTGGGAGCCAGTTGTAAAGACCGTTCACTGCCACTATCTCAGTGTTACATATGTGGTGAGATGGGACCACATCATCGCAAACTGGAGCCAATGGGGTGCAGGTGGTCTCATAGCTACAGGGACTGTGTGGTGGTCACGCTAACTCCTCTATCTCACTCCTCTCCAGGAAGTGCAGTAGTAAACTGGCATCAGCTGATGGCTCTGACTGATTTCGGGAGCAAACCCTACCATTGTTGCCTGTATTCACGGTGCAAGTCGGTGTTATCAGACCATGGCGTGTCCCATTTCTTTTCAAGGTACCATCTGGGTGATGAGGGTAGCAGTTCTTCTTCCTTACAGAAGGTACAAAATTGTAAGTTGAGCTGAAAATCAAAAGAATGCTAGAACTGGAAGTTACAGAAGAATGTTTTAGCTTCTGGCGTAGTCTGATTGTGCTAGTGCCAAATCCCAATGGTAAGTAGTGCTTTTGTAATGATTTTCAGCTTATGAACCATTTCTCCAATTTTGATGTAGCGAATGAACGACCACGTCAAATGACTTGGTAAGTCAAAGTAATTAAACTGCTCTCAACATGATCAAAGGTTTTTGGCAAATTCCCTTTTTGGAATCTAACTAGGAAAAAAAAATGTATTTAGCACCTCCCAGTGGATGTTGGCAATACCGTGTCCTTCCATTGGGTTTGTATGGAGTTCCTGTGACATTTTAATGTCTGGTGGCTCCACAATACCTATAGTGCTGCCAACTTGGATGGTGTAATGTTCAATTCCAGCACATGGAAGGATCACGTTAGCCATGTTTGGCAGAGCTTTACTCCATCTACAGTGCCAGACTCCATGTCAATCCTGTGAAATGTTATTTTGAGTCGAAGAAGGCCAAATATGTTAGGGTATGTGGTTGGACAGGGTAAGGTCAAACTGCAATGTTCTGAAGTGGTTGCCATTTGTGACTGGCCCCAGCCACAAACAAAAAGGCTTGTCCAAGCATTTCTCGGAGTTGTGAGATATTAGTGATGTTTTCTGTCCTGGTATGTCAAGAGAGTGATGCCTTGAATTGAACTCACTTGAAAGTCGGCTCCAAATCCAATGGTGTGGAACCACTGTGCTGAAACTGTGTTTAATGGCTTTAAGAAAACCATTATGTCAGAACCTGTTTTGATTGCTCAGGATATTTCCCTTCTGTTCTTCCTCCACAGTGATACATTTAACACGGGCCTGGGGGCAGTCCTGAGTCAGACAGTTGATGGCGCCAAACATTCCATGATCTACCTCAGCCACCGGGAGAGGAGGTATTCAGCAAGAAGGTGTGAAACCCTGGCCATTAAATGGGGAATTACCCAACTGAGGTACTCCTTAGCAGAGAATTTATCTTGGAGTCCAATCCACAAGTCACTTGGTGGTTTCTAGAAACGCAACCTTAGAAATTCAAGGTGTTGCGCCACTGACTGTTTCTTCACACCAACGCTGATGTCCTTTCTTGTTGATACAACCTCTCAGTTACAGTAGGTCCACCCATCCCATGGAGGATGAGCTAAGGAGGGGGGCTGGCAGGTGGCTGGGTCACAATGCCGCATATTTCTCTGTGACACATGGGCAGTGAGGACTTTCAACCAATGAATTATTCATTAGAAGTGTGTCTAGAAGAGCTATTGGAGGTTCTTAATGTCTACAGCAGTATGCCTTTCTAGTGCCTGACTGGGACTGGTACTGCCAAGTCGGCAGTTTTTTCTTTTAAATTGATTTTTATATTTAAGAGGGTTCTGCTGTCTGTCATAATATAATAATTATATATGCATTTATTTACTGAGCTTCTGTAAAAGGACAAATTTTCCCCTGGGGACAAAAAAAGTTTGATCAATCTATCATAAGGCTCTATCTATAATAGGCTGATTATGTAGTGCCTTTCAAATCTATCTATCTATCTATCTATCTATCTATCTATCTATCTATCTATCTATCTATCTATCTATCTATCTATCTATCTATGTATTTATTATATAGTGCCTTTCATATCTATCTATCTATCTATCTATCTATCTATCTATCTATCTATCTATCTATCTATCTATCTATCTATCTATGTTGCCCAGAGGGGACTGGGCGTTCCTGTGGCCTGGAACCCCTGTAGATTTTATTTTTTTCTCCAGCCGCCAGTTATATCAGTTATATAGTGCCTTTCATATCTATCTATCTGTCTGCCTGTCTGTCTGTCTGTACTAGAGTGCCTTTCCTATCTGTCTCTATAACCCTAACTCTTTGTTCTGATCCTCTTGTTTTGTTCCCCCACTGAAGTAAACGTCATGCAAACACAGAGAGAACGTGTGGACCCCACAGGCGTCAGACTCAAAGCCAGCATTAATGAGTGTCCAACGATTCTACTTACAGAAAAAAAAAAAATCTTAATTTTGCTTGACATTTCATGAGCGGCTCGGCTTGTGATCTAACGTGACGGGTGGGATTTCTGATTTTTATTTGTTATTCGGAAGACAAATGTTAGAACAACTTTAGGTGGCAAAAAATAGGAATTGATTGATCGGACTGTTATTTTCTTGCCATTAATACTTGTTTGTAAAAGAATAGCAGGACAAGCATCATTTGTCCCTGATATCAAAACCATCTTGCAAAATTGAAATTGATTTTGCTCACTTCTGATTAATTGTCGGTATAAATATTGATTCTCCTCCGGCTCGGCATGTGTTCCTAGGCAACCGTGTGGAAGTCAAACAGACTGAAGACGGCCGTAAATGATGTCTGCCGCGCCATCGTCAAATGGGCCATAACTTGATTTTTAAAAGCGATTAGTGTGTTCTCTCTGCCAATGGGCCTCGAAATAAGCACCAGTTCTGTCCATCTTTCTTCTGCTTTACTACATTTATAGATGCTAACCACATGTTTATATTTCCCAGGACTGTTTTTATGGTCATTATGATGCAGTGCAATCCATTCAGGGCCTCCCAAGTGGCTCATGTGCTTACGGGTCAATCTGTCAATTTGTATTTCAGAAACTTGTAGGCACAAACAGGATATCGCCACAAAGACCTCAAACAATCAGAAGGTCCTTTACAGAATAACCCAAAAAAAATTCAGTCGCCAACACAAAGTGGACCCACCCTATATTAGGATACACTATGCGCAGGAGCGATCAACAGCTTTACTCATTCTTATTGTATATCTGGGGGACTTCTTTACCCGAGGGGAGTTACATGATAATTGACCACCATCCCCTGATTTGCTTTTAGAGCTCAGGCAGGTAAAATGAGTCACTCAGGGTCACACGGTGAGGCAGAGGGACTAGAGTGGGCATCCTGGTGATGAAAAGCCACTAAACCACACTGCTAGCGGGATAATAATAATAATAATAATAATAATAATAATAATAATAATAATAATAATAAAACATTGCATTTATATAGCACCTTTCCCATGATCAACGCGCTTAATGCTCACAATAAACGGCACAACATGTTAAGATTTCTTTCAATTCATTTCTTAAGTTCACCCACTAGACAAAGGGATTGGAGCTGGCATCTCTATGGGTTAATGTCCTATGCCTAAGCTTCTTTACCACACTGCCCTGCTAATGAAAGGCCCATCATGATGGGCACAAAATGCCCACATTATACTAAGTGAGGCAGAGGGATTTGACTCAACATACTTAGGGATTAAGTTGTGTGGCTCCAGAATGGAGAAATTGCAGAGGAAGTTGAAAAAATGGAGCGGGGCTTTGGAAGATAGAAGATTGAAGATAAATAGAAAGAAGAAGAAGACAGAATGTCAGGTTTAATGATGGTCAGGATTCAGAAATTAGCCTGCAGGGGGAGCTCTTGAAAAGAGTCAGGCTCAGGTTGGGTAGCATACACCACACGACGAAACAGCTTTGGATCCTGGTTGGCAACCCCCCCAGGGCAAACATGTAGTCCGGCCCAAGTCAAGTCAAGTCAAGTCAAGTTGGGGAGCATGCACTGGTACAACACGTTGCCACACCCACTACACGACGAAACAACTCGGGATCCCGGTTGGCAACCCCCCAGGCAGACACGCGGTCCAGTCCCACCTTCTGAAAATGACCCTCTATCTGCCGCTGCCAGGTGTTACGTGGGTGACCCCTTGGCCTGGTCTAGGCACTGGGGTCCCCAACAATGAGGATCTTACGAGCCAGATCACCCTCGGGTAATCGTGCCACATGGCCGTAGTGCTGTAACTGACACTCTCTCACAATGCAGATCATGTGCCTCATTCGGGACTCCATGAGCAACACAAAGTCAAACCAGCGGGACCCAAGGATTCTCTGAAGAGACACACATGAAGGAGTCCAGTCTTCATCTCAGGCCACTGGATAGCGTCCATGTCTCACAAACAGGGAGCACCAGGAGTCTAAAGACTTGGACCTTCATCCTTTTGCTGATATCAGGAGTGCCACACACTCCTTTCTAGCGACCTCATGACCCCCCATGCTCTCCCAATCTGTCTACTGACTTCACAGGAAGAGTCACCAGAGTCATGAATGTCACTGCCAAGGTAATTAAACCTCTCGACGAGGTCGACACTCTCTCTGCAGAGACACACTGCTGTGCCCAAGAGGTCATTAAAGGCCTGGATGTTGGTTTTTATCAGGACACTCGGAAGCCCAGACACTCAGACTCCTCACTCAGTCTCTCGAGACACCCGATCAGAGCCTCCATTAACTCCGTGAAGATCACAGCATCATCAGCAAAGTCAAGATCAGTGAGTCTCTCTTCATCAATAGATGCCCCACAGCCACTGGACCCCACAACCCTGCCCACCACCCAGTTCATGCAAGCATCAAACAGAATAGGAGCAGAACACACCACTGATGGACCCCAGAATCAACTGGGAAAACCACAGAGCAGTCTGCACAGCACTTACCTTACCAGTGTACAGGCAGTCCATGATATCCAGAAGCTTTGGGGGGATCACCGTGAAGTCTCAGGATGTCCCACAGGGCAGCTCGATCAACTTGAAGAGAATGATTATGTTTAAATGTCTACGATCAGTGGTAGCCTAAGATGGACAACTAGATGCAGAGATGACACACAGAGGGCAATATGGGTGGAACAATTGGAAGAAGCGATCAGGAGTGTTGTGTGATCGAAGAATTGAGGTGAAGGTTAAAGATTAAGACAGACCAGCCATGATGTGCGGAGCTGACATATGGGCAAGTAAAGGGGGCACAGCAGGAGAAGAAGAAGAAGTTGGATGTGGAAGAAATGAGAAGGTTGAGATGGATGCATGGAGTTACAAAACAGGACAGAATAAGAAATGAGACAATCAGAGGTACAACAACAGTGGGAGAGACATCTAAGAAAGGACAGAAAAGGAGGCTGAAGTGGTGTGGACATGTGAGGAGGAGAGACAATGAAGATGTGGGCAAAAGAATGATGGGAATGGAGGTTCAGGGGAAGAGAAAGCGAGGGAGGCCAAAGCAGAGGTGGATAGTATGAAATGATGCGAAGGACACAGTGAAAAGGTTTGGGGCAGTCACCCCTTATTACCCCGTAAGATTAGTCCAGAAGCAAAGAACAAAAACAATATCCACCGTATGTCATTACAGAGCTGAGTTTAAAACTGAACTTACTTTCTGAGAAATTAATTCCTGCATTTCTTTCTAGTAGGAGTGACTACTGTAATGCGGTGTTCACTGGATGTTCAAACTGTTCTTTATTCAGCCTCCAGTTAATCCAAAATGCTGCTGCAAGAATTATTACAAGGACAAGAAAATACGAACACATAACTCCAGTTCTTAAATCCTCACACTGGCTCCCGGTTAAGTTTAGGGCAGATTTCAAAATCCTCCCTTTAACATATAAAGCCTGAAATGGCTGAGGTCCGGCTTACTTATCTGAACTTATCGTGACTTACAAACCTGAGCGCACATTAAGATCTCAAGATGTCGGTCTGCTTAGGATTCCAAGGATTAATAAAATAACAGTGGGAGGTCGAGCTTTTAGTTACAGGGGGCCTAAACTGTGGACTGGTCTACCTGCTACTATAAGAGATGCCCCTTCAGTCTCAGCTTTCAAATCCTCACAAATTCATTTTAGCACACCCTGACTAGAGCTGCTGATTAACTGTACAGACTTTATCTCTATTGTTAGTCATTAGCACTAAAACATAAGTCACATGATAGTTAGAATTTGTTACTAACACTCCTCACCTATTCTGTTTCTCTTCTTGGTACTCAAACGTGCCACTTGGTGCCACCGCCCACCTGCCAAGTTGTTCTGCCTACCTAAGGTAAAGTCATCTCTGGTGGAGGATAGCAGGAATTGTCGGTTAGAGGGGTCCTTTCACCAGATTGGCTGGCCCAGCACTGACTCAGTTGTGGAATGGCCAATGGGGGAGGCAGCTTGATGGCCGAGGTGTCCTGGACTCTAAACAAATCCAATACAGTTCTGCTCTTCTACCATTTCAAACAGGACGTGGCTTCAATAAGCTAAACTACAGAAGCCGAGAGAGGACGTGCAATATCGTTATATTTTTAAATTGTTTTCTCGAGATAATGGACTAATTTTATCGAGATCTCGAGAAAATGAACTTTGTTTTCCCAAGATAACGGAATAATTTTATCAAGAACTCAATAAAACAAAAGATCTTGTTTTCTGGAAATTATGAAATAGTTGTATTTGACGTTTAATGTTTAGCTTATTGAAGCCACATACTGTTTGAAATGGCAGAAGAGCAGAACTGTATTGATCAGCACGTCACATTTTTGTTCAATCAATAGTTGACGCAGGCTGAAATATGTTTATGCCTTAGTTTAGAAAATAATAACGTTAGTGTCCATCACTTAATAAGGCGGTTAGTACGGCATCAGCTGTGTAGGTGTCGCAATCTAAGCGAGCCTGATGCCAGGAGCAAAGGTTAAGTTTCGTTTTCTCGAGATCACAATAGAATGATTCCATTATGTCGAGAAAACAAAGTTCGTTTTTCAAGATCTCGATAAAATTAGTCTGTTATCTCAAGGAGAAATAAAAAAAAAATAACGATATTGCACGTCCTGTCTCGGCTTCCGTACTAAACTCTAAACATTAGATACAATTATTTGATAATTTCGAGAAAGCAAAATCTTTTGTTTTATTGAGATCTCGGTAAAATTATTCCGTTATCTCGAGAAAACAAAGTTCATTTTCTCAAGATCGCGATAAAATCAGTCTGTTATCTCGAGGAGAAATTAAAAAAAAATAACGATATTGCACGTCCTGTCTCGGCTTCCGTACTAAACTTTAAATGTTAGATACAATTATTTGATAATTTCGAGAAAGCAAAATCTTTTGTTTTATTGAGATCTCGGTAAAATTATTCTGTTTTCTCGAGAAAACAAAGTTCATTTTCTCAAGATCGCGATAAAATTAGTCTGTTATCTCGAGGAGAAATTAAAAAAAAATAAAGATATTGCACGTCCTGTCTCGGCTTCTGTACTAAACTTGAAATGTTAGATACAATTATTTGATAATTTCGAGAAAGCAAGATCTTTTGTTTTATCGAGATCTCGGTAAACTTAGTTCGTTATCTTGGGGAAACAATTAAAAAAAAATAACGATTCTGCACATCCTCTCTCAGCTTCTGTAGAAAATAATAACGTTAGTGTCCATCATTTAATGAGACGGTTAGCAAGACTTCAGCTGTATAGGCATCACAATTTAAGCGAGCCTGATGCCAGGAGCAAAGATTAAGTTTCGTTTTCTTTAGATTGCGATAAAATGATTCTGTTATCTCAAGAAAACAAAGTTTGTTTTCTCGAGATCTCAATAAAATTAGTCTGTTATCTTGAAGAGACAATTTTAAAAAATAACGATAATGCATGTCCTCTCTTGGCTTCCACTAAAGAACAGACACTACACTTGGACACAAAATTAAAAAATGCATTCCGCACACACACACGTGGTCACAATGCTCTAGTAAACAGTAGACGCTCGGATGTTGAATATACGAGTGAGGCACGGTGACTGAGACCAAGCATGGGAGATGATTACCCACAATCCTGCAGCGAGAGAGAGAGAGAAAGAGAAAGAGAGAGAGTGAGAGGGAAGAACCATCGGCTCAGTTGTGATCAAGTGACACTTGACACTTGTATTTCAAGACCTTGCTCGTTTATCAAGTTCAAATTTATTCCAAATTTTTGCTCATCTTAAAAAACACTTGCAGACCAAGTTAGTCGCAATCCAAGGTTTTATTGTACCAAAAAAGTGTTGTCACTTCTTCATGGTGTGACTGAAATGTGTGCAAATCCCCCGCAATGCACTTTAATCACGTCTAAAATGTCTGATTTGTAAATAAGCTGTGGAGCAGGCAGGACAATCAAGGAAAAAACGTGCTATTATCCCAAACATTATGGAGGGCATTGTGTGTCTCCTTCATCCTCTTGAGACAGTGCCAAGGAGGGCACAGGAAACTTCCTTGTGTTGGAAATGAATGGATGTGCCATCCTGGAGGAGTTGGACTACCTATGCAACCTGAATGGGCTACAGATACCACCTCATGCTACCCGTAGTGACATGGACACTAGAAAAATGCAAACCTGGAAAAGAATCAGTCAGGTAGGATAAGGAGAGAACAACTGTCTGTGGCCACCACCTGCAAAACCAGTCCCTTTTTTTTTGGGGGGGGGGGGGGTGTCTTGACACATACACACAATGCTGAGACAAACCAAGGATCCACTCTTGGGTACACACAAGCACAAAAACAACCCAAGAAATAATGCCAGTCCAATAGTGGGCACATAAACATGTGCCAATAAATCAGGACCAAACCCTGGGTGGTATGCTATTCCAGTACTGGGCATACTGTACAGTTTTTGTTTTGCACTTAGTATTCCAATTTCCTGTATTATTTATCTTCTTCTACTCCTATTTATTTACTTTATACATCATCTTATTGTCTTATTGCCTGTGTAAACGTCCCTCATTACAGTTACTGTAACACAATAATTTCACCAAGCTCTCACAGTGAAGGTAACAATAAAGATCTATAATCTCTAACACAGTCCCATGAAGCAGGAACAAAACTTGAATTGGGTACCAATCCATCACTTGGCATATGCAAGCACACTCCCTCTATTCTGGAAAAAAACCCCTAGAAATAATGCCATCCATTACTGGGCCACACAACCCATTCTCATAAGGCAGAAATAAACCCTGGAAAGAGTGCCAGTGTATCACTGGGCACACCAAAGCTCACTTTTTTAATCACTCATTCACGGCACATTTAGAGCCACCAATTACCCTAACATGCCAGTCGTTGGGAGATGCAAACAAAAAATATGTGAAAGTCCAAACATATAGTCACCAGCCTGGGAAGTCTCCCCACTCTTAGGTCTTCAGGGTTCTTTCTGTAGACCACCAGCATCCGTTGTCAATGCTAAGCTGCCATGGCATATATGAGTGTGTGTGTGTGTGCATGTGCATGTGTGTGTGTGTGTGACTGTATATGAGTGTGTGTGCGTGTGCACGTGTGTGTGCATGCGTGTGAGAGTGTGTGTTTTTGTGTGTGCAGAAACAACCTGTGCCTCATGCTTCCAGCTTCCCTCATCAAGTCAAATGAAATCAGCAAACTTTGAATATTGTTTAATCGCCTCGCTTATTTACTGGTTTGTTTAGTTCTTTTGTTGAAATGAACTCCATTAGCAACGCTGCATTTGCAATTCTGCAACTTCCTTACGTGATAAACCTCGCTCCAGTGAGTGGCCTGATTAATTCAGTCTTCATTTGAATTTCCTAAAACATTTCCATAATTTGTTTATTCCGCTCAGTCAGGACTCTTCATATTTTTCTGTGCTACCTCAGCCTCATCTTAAACTTAACACCTAAAATATCAACGTCTCTAAAAGCTGAATTACACCTTAGGATCACCTCTATCTATCTGTCATATAGTGTCTTTCACATCTATCTATCTATCTATCTATCTATCTATCTATCTATCTATCTATCTATCTATCTATCTATCTATCTATCTGTCATATAGTGTCTTTCACCTCTATCTATCTATCTATCTATCTATCTATCTATCTATCTATCTATCTATTATATAGTGCCTTTCAAATCTATCTATCTATCTATC